>CAJNDV010011769.1:45831-79194 GCA_905221635.1 Symbiodinium sp. CCMP2456
CTTGGACTGCACACTGTGGAAAGGCTGGTCGCTATCATACCGCCTATGAATGTCTGGAGGCACCTCAAGAAGCTGTCCAAGCTCTTTGACATTCCTGAGGATCGCTGGCATCTCTATGTGCTACTATGTCTGAAGCCGGTCTATGGACTTTCTGAAGCACCTTTGGCTTGGCAGCTGTTTCTTCACCAGTTTTTGAGGGAACTTGGTGGGATACCTTCTCACTTCGACGAGTGTTTCTACTACTGGCCAGCAAGGCTACCCGGACAATGGCCAGTTGCCAGTCTCTCAACTCACGTCGATGACCTGGCTGCTCGCGGCAAGCGCAAATGGTTGGATGACACCTATGCCAAGATGCTTGAGAAGTTCGGCAAGCTCACAAGGCAAACGTTGCCCTTCATGCATTGCGGCTGTCGCTATACGCGAGTCAAGGACGGTTTCAAGGTTGACCAGTCCGAGTATGTCACCATGCTCCAGCCTGCCAAGATCGAGGCTAAAGATGATGATGACCGCGACTTGACCGCCACAGAGACCACGGCTCTCCGGTCAGTCATTGGTGGTCTCATGTGGACCTCTTTGACACGCCCAGACGTACTGGCCGAGCTGAGCACTCTGCAGTCCTTCATGAACAAGGCCAAGGTGAGGCATCTACGGGACGCCAACGCGCTCATCGCAAGGGCTCAGGCCGACAAGGATGCAGCCATTTTCTACAGAGCACTGCAGCCTACCAAGTACCGCATTGTTGTGGTTCATGATGCTTCGGCTGCTACCTCTACAAAGAACTACGCGCAGGAGGGTGTCTTGGTCTTCCTCATGCAGGACAACATCGACATTCCCTCCGAGCACCTCGTGGCGACCGACGACTTTGCGAAGTACAAGCTCAGCGGCATTGCGCAGCTGTTGCACATGCAATCCAACAAGGCCAAGCGTGTGAGTTACAGCACAAGCCACGGCGAGACCCTTGCAGGCATCAATGGTCTGGAATGTGCCACTCTGGTGAGCACGAGGTTGGCTGAGATAACTTTCGGTCCGACGAGGCCAAGTCTGAAGCAGCTGTTGGACATCCAAGAACGTGGCAGTGTCTACTTTCCGGTCGACGCTCACACCGACTGCAGGGACTTCTACGAGCTCGCCACCGGTAGCCGCACGCTACCACAAGACAAAAGCCAACGGCTGTACATCATGGCATACAGGGAGGCCCGCTCCCAAGGTCGCGTAAGATGGCTAATCCTCACGCCTACGGAGTGCATGACGGCCGATGCCTTGACAAAGACTATGCTGAGCCCATGTCTTATGAGCTGGTTGTCATCTGGTTGTGTACGCTTCTGGAACACAGGTCACCCGTTGGAGATGCGACGACTTCCACCTCCTACTACCGATGCTGATGAAGATGATCTTATCAAGGGTGACGCCGCTCTTCGCAAGGGCAGATCATGGACATCACCGGCAGCTCTCTTCGCCTTGTCCAAAAGATGGTACGGTTTCGGTCTCTCAATGATGATGTTTACACCGGCGACAGCACAAAGTTTGACGACGACCTCCTCGTCTACTACCTCTACGGCAGATTTGCTTCTGTTGTTGCTTGTTGTATTGGTTGCGGTGACCTCGTCAACACTGAGCATCTTGATTGACAGATGCTGCAGAAACTCCTCTACTACGACGCTCACGCAGACGCCGCTTTCTCACGACAAGAACACATGGACAGAGGAGGACGACATCGAGAAGGACAAGTCTACCCTGTTGTATATTGCAGGCATCGAAGGCGAGAACCTGAAGCTTCGCACACACAACAGATCCTTGGATGATGAACTTCGTCATGTCAACACCCTCTTCTTCGAGCAGAAGGCCAAGATATCCCAACTACAGGATCAACTACGTCTTCAGGCGGCCTCTACCTCGTCTACTACGAGAGCGACATCCAGCACTGAGACAGCACAGCGTCCGCCGGACATTTGGGTGTCAAAGCACGGTAGGAAGTTCCATAAACAGTCGTGCATATATGCACAGGGCGGATCACGGATCCAGCCATGCAGTTTCTGTTGTGACACATAGACTTCCAGAGACCAAAGCGGAGTCGATTTGTACAGTCTCACATGTTACCACTTCAAACGTTCATATCGCACTGAGCCGGCTTGAGTCGCAGGAAAAGTTAGCCCAGTTTCTTTTGATTCATGCAAATACACGGATAGGCAAAAAGGCGAAAAGATGCGACCTGAACTATCTAGCAAAGACATAAGATGGAGAGGGCAGCCTCATCTTGGTAGGTCTACCTCTGACATCCGTGCACTCCACTTTGACCCTTAACCCTAAAACCCTGCTTCCCTAAATCCCCGAAACCTCTACAACCCTAAAACCCCTAAACCCTAAAACCCTAAAGCCCTGAACCCTAAACCCTAAAACCATGAGGCCACATTACCCTATAACTGAGTCCCGACAGGTTGCGACGACCAGTTTCCACTTCAGCGCTTCCGCAATCGCATCGTCCTGCAGCCAGCTGAGGGAGACTTCAGGCCAGGACCGGTATCTGTGCATGTATGTATGTATGTATGTATGTATGTATGTATGTATGTATGTACGTGCATATATATATATATATATACATCTTAATATGAACTATCTTAGTAATCATAATCATAATAGGCATCATCACAATAACAACAAGAACATTGATAATGGTAACATTCGTATTGTTATTAGTAGTAGCAATAGCAATATTACATTCATATAGCGTTTTATGTTCTATAGCATGCCTTAAAATTCTAGAGCATACCATAATATACCCACAGATACTGTCATATACTCTAAACTGGCACACCAGAATATACCGCGGGCCTCCGGGGCCAGGGGTCAAGTTTGGTTTAGGGTTCAGGGTTTATAAGGGTTTAGGGTTTAGGGTCTAAGGTTTCGGGCTTTATAGGGTTTAGGTTGTTTGTTGGGGGATTCAGGGGCTCAGGGTTTAGGGTGAATTCCGGGTAATCAAGGGTTACTGCGAGGTGTTGTAAAAGGGTGGCCAGGGGATCAAGGTGAAGTAGTATCACTACCGTCGGAAATATCAACTTCATGAACTTGTATCAATAATTAGTGTCGCTACTATCGGAGCCCTTCGTAGTACTGGCGGTTACTGTTGCTATTTTCTCTATGATGACCAGGATGAACATGGCTATTATTATTAGGGGCGGGGACAGGAGTAAACAGGTGAATTAGTATCACCACTAGAAGATTTTCCTTAAACGAGTGTGCTTAGTACTATAAGAACTGTCAGTATCATCTTATTAGTGCCACTAGTGTAAGAGATGCTAATACCATTGATTGCGATGTGTTGCTACTACTGCTCACTATTTGTCACTGTTCATGTTCATTGCGTGTTGTGGTTATTGTGCAGCATCACCGCGATTATGGTTTGTTACTGTTATTCTTGTAAACCAGCCACAGTGAAGTTTTATTATGATTACCATTCTCATTTTTAGCATTGTTGTTTGCTGTCGTTAGTTGTATTATTATGGTGTCATCAGCGTTGTGATCAGCAGCATCCACGGCACTACAAGAAGCATGTTGTCAGCAGCTGCACCCGCACGATCGTGGTACTGGTCACCACCTTCACAGTTGCTTTGCTTTGCCTCTGGGTATTGACTGCCGTGGTGCGTAATGCGCTCGGGAGTTCAGTCCGCTGTACAGCAAGCAGGATTTGCAAGTTGGTGGTCCGAGCTCGACACACAAACCTAGCGTTTTGATGAGATCATGTTGTACTATAGTATATTATATGTTACTATATTGCTTCGCTGCTTGAGGGTTTAGGTTCCGGTGATTCTTACACAGGCTTCGTGGGCTGTGAGTGGGTCTAGGGTTTCGGGTTTAGGGTTTAAGGATGAGGGTTTGGCGCTTAGGATGTAGGGTTTAGGGTTTAGGGAAAGCTTATTGTTGCTGCTCCTCCGTCTCTTCAGCGTGTACATGTGCAGAGGAGCGACACACGCCCCAGCCCTGAACACAAACAACCACCCTAAAGACCTACACTTTCCCCTATTGTTGATGATATGAACCCTGCATTACCTTAAGGACCCTAAACTCTGGGTATACTCCTTCTTATGGGTAACGCAAGATATATATATATATACCATCAAACGTAACTGAACCCCTAAACCGCCCGAAACCCTAAACCCTAAATCCTTAGCTTAAACCCGTGTGACCTGTAACCCAAAGGTCGTGTAAAAATATCTTCGCAGGCTAGATGCCACTGCTTTGGCTGAGACGGATGCCTGCGAAGATGAGCCTCAGCTCGACAGTTCTTGTTTTCAGAGTGGATGGCAGGGGTGGAATTTGAGATATTTCTAAATGAAGCATACCCACAAATTCAGTTAGCGTAAACACTGAAGTTATAGCACGGTGGCTAGAGAGAGCTAGAATTTCTAGAAGTATTTACTAGTGTTACATTTAGTGGTAATGGCTCAGCTTTGGGAGCATATGGATCGGTAAGGGTGCATTTCTGGAAAACCTTGTGGAGAGATCTTTGAAACGGTTTAGGTTCAGCATGCCATGCTGTAGGGAGGCACTGCAGGATGTGTTTAAGAGGCGTTGAGATGCTGGGCTTAGACCGTCCGTCGACCCTGCAGTGGCTCTGATGAATCCTAAACTGCAGCGTCTGATGATTCTCCATTTCACTACCGGCGGTCACTAGTCTGAAACCCTCCGGCTGCTGAGTTGGTGCACACGTAGTTGAAGTGAGGTTTAGGTTTCAGGGTTCAGGGTTTAAGGGTGATGCGTAGCTGGTTGGTGAGCACTTTCTCATCCAAGGTCAAGAAGCCCTCGTGCATACTGAGCCAGTGGAGTCTCTGGACGCCTTGCACCTCGGACTTCGCCAGTTTTGCTCAGATGGGTAGCTCTCTAAATTAAGGTCCCAATTAGGTCCCAAATATAGCGGGGCACCCTTATAAACAGGACCCTAAATGGGACCCTAATGTGGAGAACCACCCACATGCTGGTTTCCAGCTGTACCTTTCAAGCCTGGTTCAACTCACTTTTGAAGCTTGTCAGCTGCAACATCAGAGATTCTCATCGCCTGCCCGAACTGTACCCCGAAACCCCAAACCCAAACCCTTATTCAAATGGCAAGCCTTATAAATCCCCTTAAGGAACCCTAAACCCTAAGTTCTAAACCCTGACCCTACTTAGAGGTCCATGGGACTTAGTAACTCTTGTTATAACTGGCTAAGTTATAGCGACCTCACCCGAGCTCACCCCGAAATGCTTGAAATAGCGAGGGTACCAAAATCATTATCCCCACCCGAGCTCACCTAAAGTGATTAGTGATTCGGGGGGTTATGGGAAGGCTGGAGGCTGGGAGGCAGGAGGTTCCGGGTCGTGGGAAGGCTGGAGGCTGGGGAGGCAGCAGACAGGGAATAAATATAAATAAGGTAACTATACCTCTAGCTGCTTGTAGCTCCATTTAGGGTACTTATAACCCCAGTTACTAGGTCCCTTGAACCCCCAAGTAAACCTTAAACCCTAAACCCTAAGCCTTAAACCCCTAAACCCTAAGCCCTAAACCCTAAACCCTAAGAGGCTATCCGGATCCTTTCAGGGACCTGGGTACGATTTGCTTTCTGCTGAGGCAGCGGAAGCTGTGGAGGACAGCAGAGCCGCAGCAGAGAGATTGACTACTCAGGCCTTCAGGGATTTGGGATCCGGGATTTAAGCTTTAGGGCTTTGGGTTTAGGGTATTTCGGGTCTGGGATTGCAAGTTTAGGTTTTAGGGGTTACGATTCAGCGTTTAAGGTTCAGTTTAGGGTTTAGGGACTACTCAGGCTTTTACGCCTTTAGGACAGTTCTTAAAGTGGGAGTGATTCAGACCATGGGACGCCACAATATGGGAACCCTGAGCAGTAGGATCTTTATTGTAAGATCCCCTGGTATTACAAAAGCTCTTGGCAGGGCGCCGAGAAGGAAAGCCTCTTGTTCAGTGGTTCGCAGAGCTCAGAGCGTCATGTCGGCTAGAGATTGAAGCGGGCAAGATTGTCGATTTGGATGCTTTCGACACAACTAGGCAGTTTGGCTGCTACTGCATGGCTGCATGCATTTGGAAGCACCCGCTGTTGTGGAGGCTCCGATGCCGACTGCAAGCTGCAGTGGCTCGGGTACGACCGCAGCGTGCTACTTTGCCGAGGGAGCTCGAAGCCATGATTACTTTATAGTTGTTTACCACTATCACTCATTATCCAGATCATGAGCATCATCATTATCAGTGTTCCTATTGCTAAAGTATGTTGCTATCATGTCACTATAAGCACCCTTTTCGAGCTTCCCCAGAATCAGCTGCCCTTAGCAGCCCTCAGGTTCATGAAGGAAACGCAGGCATGCGGAAAGCAGCACTGCGTGATGACCTCGCAGTCGGAGCTTTCGCAGTGGCGGCTGGGCCCGGTTCACGAGGTTGCGAGCTTTTCGGTGTAAGGTGCTTGGCTAGCATCTCATCCGGACATCTAAGTACAACTCCAATACTTAACATTAGAGTGGCATTGCTACTGCCAATATGGGATATTGGCAGAGGCACCTGACAGTATTTGGGTTTAGGGTTTAGGGGCCTGAATGAGAGAAGCAGGACTTAGGATTCAAGGCTTTGGAGTTTAGGGTTTGAGGGTTTAAGGGTTCAGGGTTTTACGGTTTGGGGTTGAGAGAAGTCAGCATGCAGGTGTTGAGGGAGGCTTGCGGCAGCTGTGGTTCTTCCTTGGCCCCAGGTGAGCAACAACCCTGAAACGTTTCTACACATCCCAGGCCCAGTGATTACGGCATGTCTACATGCCAACCTTGCAAGTTCCCTAAACACTAAACCCTACACCGTAAACCGTGCCAGAAGCATTCAACATCGCTGCAGGCGCAGTCTGGATGTCAGTCACCCCTATATCGTTCCTATAGGCTCCTTAGTAGTATCCCTTACAGTACCTATAGGACCTATAGGCTCCATTGTAGTTCCTTTTCGGGGTCACCTTATAGAAACCCTAATATAGAATCGGTTAAACCCAAAGAGGGAACTACAATGGAGGTTATAGGTAGCCCTGAAAGTAGCCGCTGATCTCATCAGGTCCGAGTGGAGCTTGTGCTCCAGGAAGTGCGGCCTCGGCACGACGTCGCGCTCCAGGAGGGTTCCGAGAAGCCTTGCAGGGAGGGTTCTGCTTCATAGTGCTTCCAGGCATTGGAGGCCTTTAGGGTTTTGGGATTTTTGGTATTTTTTTGGAGTATCGGAACTCCATAAGTACCGGAGGTAGTTCCTGCTTCAACCCTGAACCCTAAACCCGAAACCCCCACCTTGTCCTTCCAGGAAGATCCTTCGCGAGGGCTCGGGTGGCCTCGGCATGGGCATGGCGCTTCAAGAGGCCATGTGGGAGTCTTTGGAGTTTCGGGTCTAGGGTATTGGGTGTAGGGTTTTTGGCCAAATGGGATTCGTGGGGGTTTAGGGTTTAGGAGGCTCTGTGGGATTCTGGAGTTCGAGGTTTGCCTGTCACCCAAGCATGGGACTATGCTCCAAAGCCTCACTTTGGTCATATCGATTCCGTGCCTTGCCTCTGAAGCTGGACCCAACCACAGCGCAATGCATATAACAGCTTCACTCCAAGGAGGCCCTGATCCCATGGTCGCCCCACTTCTCCCAAAAGAGTTTGATGTGACCCTACAACCCTACATCCCAAACCCTAAACCCTAAACCCCAAACCCTCTGTGAGGTCAAGGGCTGCGTCACCAGCCATTGCGGTGAGGTCGACTGCAGGCTCCTCTCGGGAGGGGCTTGGGAGTTGTATCTACACACACAGACATGTGTGCGTAGAAAAAATAAATATAGATAGATATAGATATAGATATACTTGGGCACTGAAAATGTAATGATATGAATCATTACACATCAAATGTTATATGATATGGGTGCTGGCTTTAACCACTCAACCGAAGACAACAACCACCCACAAGTTCAAAATCCGCAGAGAAGGCCGGAACTGCATTGGTAGTTGTGCGTCTTTGTTGGTTCGTACTCGTGGGGCTTCGAAACCCCCAGCCTGAGACCAAACAAACAAAAACGTTGTGTTTCGTACTTTGTGTTGTTTGACTGGTTGGTTCTGTTGTTTTGGTGCTTTTTGGTTGATTGGTTCCGGTTAGTCTCGATAACTGGCACTGCATCAGAAGAGTGTTTTTGTGCGTTTTGGTTTCGTCCTTCATCTTTGGTGTTGAATGCCTGCGCTCTTGCGCATATACCACAACATATGGTACTTGTATGTTAAGTTGTATACTGCATATTGTGTAATTCACTGACTATATACACATATTTAGGTATACATACATAGCTCTTTTCTGTATATGCACATTCACATTCATTCATAGTCATAAACAAAATGAAAACAAGTAACTTACGCATATATGTATATGTATATGTGTATATATATATATACATTGAATATGTATGAGGTTCTCCTGAGCACCGGAAGTGTCGGAGGCAGCTCGTGCCAGCTGCACGAAGCCCATCTTGGTTAAGCATCCCAATGGCAGAACAGGTTGTGTTGGGGGGTATGCTTATAATATGCGAATGCAGGGCACAAGGCAACTTCAAGGGACATATTTAACCTAAACTCCACAAACACCCATAGTTATCAGGTTATATGTTTCAATGCGAGATATGATCGCCGCCTGTGCTGTTCTTAGAACAATCCTAAACTCCCTAAACCCTAAGTCCCTAAAGCCCTAAACCCTAAACCGAAACTCCTAAACCCTAAACCCCAAAACCCTCAACCTTACCTACACCCCTAAATCCGCAATGTAGGGGCCTGAATAATTGGAATAGGGTTTTGGGTTCCTGTATAGTTATATTCAGGAACCCTAAGGACTAATAGTGGTAACTATTTAGCAGTCTATCTTAAGGGTTATAGTAAAGGAGCCCTAAGGCATAATATGGGTAATTATTTAGGGATTCTATCTTAAGGGTTATAGTAAGGAACCCTAAGGAATAATATGGGTAATGATTTAAGCTTCTATCTTAAGGGTTATAGTAAGGAGCCCTAAATAATATTATTGGTAACTATTTAGGCTTCTATCTTAAAGAGTGTGATCAGGTGGGCAGAGTGGGACCAGTGGAGCGCCTGCAGCTGCCACTGGGCACGGCGAGTTCAGTTGCGGAAAACTTGGGGAGCTTCAAAGGGGTCTATAAGGGATCTTTCAGGGTTTAGGGCTTCGGGGTTAAGTCGTTAAAGGTATGGGGTTTAGGCTTTAGGGGTTAAGGGTTTAGGATTTAGGACCGCGTGAGCGTTTAGATCCGGGTTTAACTCTTAGGTGTCTTTAGGCTCAGAGTCGGCGCTTATGGGGTCTTCGAGGTTTTAGGGTTTCACCTTTTCGGTGTTTATAGTGTCTCAAACGGTTTAGGGTTTAGCTTTTCGGTGAGGGTTTCTGCTTGGCGGCCGTGGGGTCGGGTTGTTCCTTGAGGTTCGAAGGTTTTAGCTGTTGATGGCACCCTACAAAGGCAGGTTAGTTGGGGGTTCAGGTAAACGCGCAGCCCCCCCACTCCCCCCACCCCCCCACCAAGGCACCTGTGGCGGTGGTACCAAGCGACGAAGCCGGGTCATCGGACAGGTGGATGGGCCTGGCTGAAGGGTTTAGCCCCAACCTTCAACCGTATGAACACTCCAAAAAGTAGATTCAGTAGACGTGGCTTAAGGCGACTTACGGTGTAAGGGTTCCAAATTCTACAAGGGTTTAGAGTTCATGGTCTTTAGATGTCTTTAGGTTCCGTGGGAGTCCCTGGAAAAGCTGCCAACATGTAGAGTCTTAGAGGGTCCCAGATGAACCATGCCGTTGCTCCCTCCCACAGATGCCCAGAGAACCCAACACACCTTAATTAAGGAATATACCTTAAATTATAGGGGCCTTAATATTATGATTGAAGGTATATTCCTTAATTAAGGGGTATTGGGTTCTCTGGATGAGACTCGCAGCTTCCGTTCCAGGCACCTCGCCACGGAGGCGTGCTCTGCAAGGCCTTGGACAAGTCCGAGGCGGACGTCGGATGTCGAACCTGGCGTTTGCAAACGACTCCAGGGTGCAGGGGGGGAGATTATGCTATATTGATAGCACGAACCTCACGGGATAGTATTGGGTACGTTTCAGGCTATAATACATAGCATCCATCACCGAGTAGAGGATCTTCTTTCAGGATGATGACCACGCAAAAGCACAAAAGGGTCCTCAGTACCTATACGGGCGATTTTTGCCCCAGACATCATAGTAATTCCTGTTATAGAACCCCTACTTTCTACATATGTGCTGAGGGCCCTTTGGGAACCAACCTGCAAACCCCAAAAACCCCAAAGCCCCATATAGTAGAAGCCCAAAAGTTGGAAGCCCAATAGCCTCAATCCTTAAGAGTCATGTATAGGGAATCCCAGCACTAATTGTCCTTAATCCGGTTTCTAACTTTCTAGGCTTCACTGTAAACCCTAAACCCAACACCTGGATATTCTCCTGGTAGAGTAGCAGCAAGCAAAGAGCTTCCTTAGAGGCTCTTTGCCGGACGAATCTTCGAACGAACTGGCTTTTGGTGTTTGAGATGGCTTCAGGTTCCTATGAAGGTTCCTCAAAGTTTCCCAGAAGGGTTCCTATGAAAGGTTCCTAAGGAGGTTTTATTTTAGCAGGTTCCTAGAAGGGTTCCATGGCAAGCAGCAACGAGTCTCAGCATTTCTTTAACCCCAAACGCCCGGCCTCGTGCTTCCAGGTCGCAGCTTGCAACACCCAAGCTTGTGGTCAGTGCGTGGCCACTGGGCAGGATCCGGAAGCGCATCCTGTGGGTTGGGACTGCGGCGTCATGAGTCATCTCCGCAAGCAAGCCCATGAGCAGCCTTCTACTCCTTGCAGACAAAGACAGCTGAAGACACCTACTATAGGGGCTTAAGTAATTACCAATACTATTTTGGGGAGGCTCCTTCTTATAATTATGGTATAATATACCNNCCCCAAAACCCTATTCTAAAATTAAGGCCCCTACATTACTGTATCGGTTACGGTTACGGATTCGACAGTTTTGCCTCCGGTTTGCGACCAAGGATGGCTTGTGGGGCGCTTGGGGCCAATGGTCAAAGTGCTCGGCTACCTGTGGCGGCGCTTTCCGCGTGAGGCACCGTGACGTCCCGATGATGCAATTATATGGTACTTCTTGTGGGGGCGGGGGGGGGGGGGGGGGGGGGAAGATCATTCTGACGTTTGCACTGTCATGCTTCTGAAGTCGCCGGACTTCAAATTTGTAGGATTTTGGGGAGGTCGGAGCCCTGCGGAGTTTTTGTCGAAGCCTCGAGACATCGAACAACTACGTGGTCCAGCACGTCATCACGGATCTGAATGAAGCCAACAGATATAGCTTGAGTCAAGGGTTGCTGGGTTGTGGCTCTGTGGTTTGCATAATGCCGTTGTACCAGTCACTGTTCCACACCTCTTTAACCCTATCTCTACAAAATATGCCGCAACATGAGAGGAAAGGGACACGATCAGATTTAGAGCGGCTCAAGTTGAACGCGCGCCTTCGGAAAGCCTTTTCGTTCGGCAGGGGGCCGGGAAGCTAGAGCCGGCCGGGGCCCTCCACCTGCCTCTGCACTTCGTTGAACCCCCGAGCCTTCATGCGCATGAACTGGAGATTCACGGAGGGGTGGTGCCGAGATTGTGGATGGTCGAGCCTGTAGGCGGAACTGTGGTACGTTTTGTATTGCCTTCGCCGCCACAGTGCTCAGTATTGGAATTAAACGTAGCACGAGAATGAGAATAAGAAGACGAAGAGGTCAGACCAACCAAAACCTACCTAATACTAGCCAACATCTAAGTAATGGTAACACCGATACTAAGACTATACTCATTACTAACTAGTACGAACGACAACGATGAAAGCAGTCCGACTATCCTCAGGTCATGCAGCGACCAAACACCTGCGGGAAGCCTGCCATAGGCGTGGCTCAGGGCATCGTAGAAGGGTCCAGGGAAGTATGCCTTCGCATTGGGCTGGGGCAGACAGGACAGTTCTTTTCTTAGGCCGTTAAAGTTATTTGGCCAACGCTGCACCTGTCATCCCCAAGTTGGGGAGTTTGTAGCAGCCCAGCCCAGGCAGCGTGTCTCCCAATCTCGAAAAGCGGTTGAGTGTGTGCATGTGTGTGGGCACACTCGTGTCTCACAATGCTTCTTTGTATGTTGATGGTGGCAGTCTGCATCAGCCTTTTCTGAAGCAATCGCGAAGTAGCATAACTACTTGTCTCGGTCGTAGCGGCATGCAGTGCATGCAGGGGGTTACCTGCGTGATATGGTGCAGAGAATCCGTGGCAAAGGCCTTGAGGACGAGTACCACATGTGCAACGATGTCATCTCCTGTACCCCAAGTGACGCTCTCTTGGCAGAGGGCCGGGGCTAGCGAGTGGTCTGGGCTGTAGGTACTTCTGTACGTGCAACGTCGAGGATTGTATTTAACCGGTTGTTTGGAGCTGATCCAGTTGGCTGCCGAAGCCACCGAAGGGTCGGCATGCATGTTTAGGGCTTGGCTGTCGGACACGCCAAGCCGACTGTCGACATCATGCTGCAGTCATGCACAAGCCCACCTGGTCGCAGATTCAATGTCGCGTGCCCCTCAACATGCCAACTTCCAGGCTGTCTTCAGCGCCATCACAACAACTTCGTTACCCTTACTGAGGACAAAAGCAGCTACAACTGAATCCCAACCCTGAACTCTACAAAGCCTGAACCTACACCCGAAGCCCCAACCGGGGTTTGATTATCTCTTCGGGCTCCTTCTCATGCGTGTAGTGATTATAATATACCCCAAAACCCTCGTCGAACTCTTGAGGCCCCGAAACCCTAAACCTGACTATAGGTCATTATATGATGATAAGCATAGCATGACATACGTCAACGTAAAACCCCCTAAAACCCAGTGTTTTGGTGGGTAGAGGTTCTGACCTTCTCAGGAAGATTGCGAGCTGGCGGAGTGGGCAGAATGGTGGCTTGAGCCGGATGTGGTGCTGAGGGTGAAAAAGGTTTTAGGTTCATAGGTTTTTGGGTTTCTTGGAAAGGACCCGGAGCCTTCGAGTTTTGCGGGGGGTTATTCAGAGTTTAGGCTTTTTGGCTCAGGTTTGGATCTTCCGACTTCCCATTTTGCTCCGTATTGCTGCGTGCAGACGAGGATGTATGTGGGATCTTTCATCCAGACGGCCCCATCGAAGGGTTGACCAGCTTCTATAGAGCTATGAAGACACACTCACAGCCTGCTGCTAAAGCTTTATACAGTTCTCTCCTTAGGACCAACACTTTAACGCTGAGGCCGACTGGGTAGGTGACTGCAAGGTTCCATGAAGCCTCTTCCTTGAAGGCTGAATGTTTTTATTGAGGTTCTGCTGCAAGGGGCCGGTCAGAGTTCTGGAAGGCGTGTATGCGGATTCCTTTGCGGATGAAGTCTGTAATGACCTGGAGGCTTCCGAGCCGCTTTCAAACTGGCTTGTTAGTCTTTAGGGTTTAGGGTTTGGGGTTCGGTTTCCTGCAAGCTTACTTCTCCGAACTTCTTCTTATGTTCATCGATGGAGAATTTCCTGCTTGTAGGATGCCTTGTGCTGCAACATGCAGTAACTCCCGCAACAAGAGTCTCCGTGCAACCAGGAGTACATCCACCGGCCGTTAACCGTTTTCAGCATATCGCCCGTAGTCTACACACATAACACACCTACATGTATGTTCATATCACACACATATAAATGTGTATCTGTCATTGATTATATGCAGGTACAGCCAGCTAGATACTCTGAAGTACGTACTCTTGCATTCGGCCCAGGTCTGCTTGCAGCTGCGACTGTTTTGGCGTTAAGGAAAGACATCGGCGAATCCTCAGGCGTGGAGATCTTCCAGCCTCGCAGTGCGAGTACTACTGCAAGATAACATGATCAGCACGATTAGTAGCACATGTTCATGTGTGTATGTATATATATACATACATACATACATACATACATACATACATACATACATACATACATAACATGCATACACGTGCATACTAATAGATTGGTTCGTTACTACATGTGCATGTCATCTCTAGCAGTGTTCTGAGGTTATATGTATATACACATACTTGAACCAGCCGAACTCCAAGACCCAGATGATGAGTTCAAGGAGCGACGAGGCATGGTGGTGCTAGTCTCGTGTCCGTGCCATGTAGAGGCCGGAATGAATACCAGTTTTTGTTTTTGTTCAATAGATATTCCAAAGGGCTCATGATTACAGCTAGTTTTTAATGTATCCCCCAACCCTATTCTGCGTATCACGGCTCCTATGTTATCTTGAGGTCAGGCCAGCTTCTCCATGTGCAGAGACGAATCTGAACAGGCGATGTCTCTTCCCAAAGGGAAGGAGAGGCAAGTGATGTGAATGCTTTGCTATCGAAGCACTTTTCGCACATGAACCCTTGGATCTTGCATAAAGTTTGTTTCGAACGAATGCTTTTATCACGACTTGTTGTCGGGTTCTTGCAACACCCGGTCCCAACGGTAACCACCTCAAAGTATCCTAACTCACCTCCGGGTGTGTTTACCCTTGCTGCTGCAGGTTTGCAAAGGGCGATGGCAAGTCCTGTGGCAGCGTCGCTTCAGAGGAAGCAAGCTTGGCTCAACATACGTCCCAGCTCAATTTCAACCCGTCAACCAATCAAATTAACAAGTTCAACTAAAGATAGTGGCAGTATTTATGAGCAGTATTCTTGCCGTGAACGAAGCTGCAAGCCAAAGCCCCGAACCCTAACACATTGTCGTACGAAGAGGGTTATGGGTCTCTAGCATACAAATAGTAATATGAAGAGAGAGCAGCTCAAGGGGGCGTGGAAGCCACGGCCACATCGACATGTTCCTTTTAGGTTTAGGGCTTTCGGGTTAGACTTTGTGATTTCAGGGTTGTTGGGGTTTTGGATTTTCGGTTTCGGATTTCGGGTTTAGGGCATATCGTTTTGTTGCCCGCTGGTTGTCTTGCCTGCTTAAGAGCATTCGGTGCCCTACTTGAAGACCCCGTTACCTTGTGCTCTATGAGCCGCCATGCACACAAGTTTCAGTTTCTTATTCTTAATATATGATTACTACGGTTATGATTCTGAGCATGCTTTGGTGTATGTTCATGACTGTGTGATTCAGATTATCGTTCGTTTTAGTGTGATTATTGTTCTTGTTATTGTTCTTACCATTGTTCTTACGCTTTCTCTTCTGACGTTGATTACGGAGAGGGTAAACAGAGATAGAAAAAGACACGAAGACCTTAGGCCGCTCGGTGGATGCCCCAAGAGGACGAGATGATGGGCGCCTTCTTGGCAACAGGGGGCTTGGGGCCTTTAATTTCAGAAGCAGAATAGGGCGAAGTAAGAAGTGATGAGAGTAGGGTTGAAGGTTTGGGAAGTTGCGGGTTAAATCTTTTACTAAGAAGAATACGGTTTGACTATGCGGTTCGGTTTAGGGCTTGGGGTTTAGGGTCTGTAGGGGTTACTCTAGCCCTACAGCGTGCAATGGGCAAGAGGCCGCCGTTGGGCCGACAGGAGCCTTAAGATATGAGTAGTGCTCCGATAATGGGTCTTTGAAGGGTTCCGTAAGGGTTCGAGGGTTTTGCGGCCGTGGGCCGGTTTAGGGTTCTAGGGTTTCGGGTTTAGGGCCGTGTCTAGGGAGGGTCCCAAAACTGGCCCCAAACCTTACACCCCGACTATGACAGTCTGATGGAGCCGCGGCCGGGTGCTTGGGTCTTGTCTGGACCTATCGGAAGATGTTCTCAGAGCTCGGGCTGCTTGAGAGAAGTGCTAGGGAACCGTGCATATTCTAAAAGCCCAAGAACCTCAACCCTTAAAACTGTCGTCTTAACCCCCATATACCCACCCTTCTAGTCGACCTACCAAGAGGGTCCATATATACTACTATTATGGAATTAGGTCCCCAAAACCATAATAAGGATGGTCTTTTGGGACCTGATTCCATAATGTTAGTGTATATGGACTCTCTGGGTCATAGTAACTGAGGCTACACTGCCCGCCGCCTGGTGAACGTGGACGGATTCGCATCTCTCGAGGAGATCTCTGCATGCAATCCCGTCTCAGGCCATCGGGCTGGTTCCGTTAAAGGGTTCCGTAAGGCTACTTGTTTAGTATGTAATCGGGTTTAGGGCGGGTCAACACAAAGAGGTTGTACTAGGGGTCCTGATAGGTTTCTGCAAGGGCTTCTATAACGGGTACTGAAAAGGCTTTTTTTTGAGGAGTTCAGCGTAACTGAGAGGTAGGGGCTGGGTAGGTAACGTTGCACTTCTTAGGGCCTAAATCATCCTACCATAACCAAAAAGCTGGCTTGTTTTGGGGGCTAGTGCAGGGGCCTTAGTACTTAGAACAGGGTTTTGTTGAGTATATCGTGCTATCATTATAAAAAGGAACACCCAAAATAGTACAAGTAATGATTAAGGCCCGTATATTAGGGCCTCAGCCCTTGTGGAGATCTGTTGCAATTGCTTGGGGGTGGGGGGCTTTCGGGCTTCACGGTTTTACGGTTTAGGGTTTCGGGGGTGTTGGCATCTTCGATGTTTAGGGTTTTCGGGGTTTAGGGTTTGGTGCAGCTTGCTTGTCGAATCTGGTGTGACAGACTTCCACCTCAGAGCGAAGGTGTGCTGGATTTTTTAGCGGGGTCCTTAAGCGATGCCTTACATTTCTAGCGCTGCTGTAGCTATGTCAATACTTATATTTCGCAACATTCAAAAACGGAATTCAATAGTTCCTTCTTGGGATTACTACCTAATCGGATCCTAAATATAAACCATAAAAAGGCACTGCAATGATCCCATAGGTAGACTGCTACCCTAAACCTTAAACTCTAAACCCTACCCAAAACTTTAAACCCTTATAGACGCCATTTTGCGCAAGGCGAGGTGCCCGCTCCGCACTGCGGACCGCTGCCGAAGCGGCCCTGCGACTTCTCCCCGCCCCTCGGAAGAAGCCGCCCCCGGAAAAGGCTCTTCTGTAGGGTTTGGTAAGGTTTATAACCTTAAACCCCTAAACCCTAAACCAGTCTATAAAGGGTTTGGGGTTTAGGATGGTGCGTCTAGGCTACAGCAGCATCAACCTCCTGTCTCTGCATGCTGTCAGGACCATGCGATGGGATTGAGTAACCGGGGTTATGACTGAAGGAACTAAGTGGCCCAGGTGGGGTGAGTGGGGCGAGTGCAGCGCGACCTGTGATGGCGGAATGCAGGCCTGGCCGAGCCGCTACTTGCAGCTAGGTCTTAGGGTTTATTCCCAAGACCCTATCCCAGTTATTGAGGCCCCTATCGTGAGGTATCGGATCCATGAGTCCTGCATGAAAAGCTCCCCCTCCATGCTTCTTGCAGGAGCGCGCCAGACACATCCGTACCCCGAACTCCCACGATGGCTCTCCTTGCGACGGCCCGCTGGCGCAGATTCAAGGCCGGTGTTGTCTGAAGTCTCTGCGTCCGAGACACCAGAAATCGGAAGCCTTACTGTCCGCAATAGAGTCATCTTTATAAGAAATATCAGATAAACTGTATTTATTTCAGTTGTTTTGAATTGAAACTATAATAAAGTGGCCTATACTCTACCAGTGGGGCATTACAGTGTCAGTCCACTGTTGCAGCAAGCAACAGGCGCCGCCAGAAGCGCATTGCAGACCTTTGAACATCCACTGCGTCTGCAGGCTGCGGCTTCGTCGACTGCGTCCAGCGTGTCTGCAAAGATTGTGACCTGGCACTTATAGAAGATGTGTGTATATATATACGTATATAATATATATATATATATATATACACATAAGATCTATTTATACATGATAGAAAGCTGGATGTGCCTATAACAATATAGTAGTATAGCAATATGAGAAGATAGGATGCACGCCGGACATTACACAGTCCCAATGTCAGCAAATTGTGCGAAGGTGAGTCTGCCGGACCTGGATTTCTCAGCGGGCTCTATACAGATAGTTTGCTCCATGTTTCCTTTTTTGGAAGACCTTGCTGGTGCATCCACCGTACAGTGTTTCTAGGGAACCGAGAAAAGGGGCTACAGTGGGGACTACAGGTACATGGGAGTTTCCGAAAATTAGGGTACCTTATATTGGGGGTCCTTATAATAAGGATCCTACTATTTAGGGTACTATATTAGGGGACCCTATTTTCGGAAACTCCCACATCCTTGCTGCCCAGGTGAGTGGGGCCCCTGGTCGGACTGGGGTGTTGCCCGGCGGCAAACGGAGAGCTGCATTGTTTGAGGAGGTTTAGGGTTCAGGGTTTGGGGTGTAGCGTCTACCTTAGGTTTTTATTATAAACCCTAATATGGGATTTATAGGGACCCTACATAGGTTTTGGGTTCTTAAGGTAGAGTTTCCTACAGTTCCGCTAAGGTAGCCCCGAAAGAGTTAGCCTATATACCCAAGAGCCATTCCAGGCTCCCAGTAAGAACCCCATGAGACCAACATGCGAGTGCTTCGGTTTAACAAAGGCAAGCACCCAGATCCCGAGGCTCAGCACTCAAATGCCGAAAGCAAGATTGGTAGTTCTCTAAATCAGGCCTCAAAATACTACGGCCCCTTGTGCAAAAAGGAGCCTAAACGGGAGCCTAATTTAGAGAACTGCCCAGGTGTAGCCAAGGTTTGAATAGCAGAGCCTGGTCTGGCCACAGGCCTCCAAGCCTTCGAGCCGACAGTATAGACACCTGAATAAGCACTACAATAATAAGGATGTCTAGGAATAATACTAATATTACTAATATTAATATTATTCCTAGGGAGTCCTTCTTATTGCAACTATATTAAATCATACCCCCCAAAAAACTCAATTTAAGTATGAAGCCCCTTCATGAATCCCGATCTCGGAGGACTGCTCCAAGTGTGGCGGCCAGCGGTATCGACAACGTGCGGTACTAAAGATGCCGAACGACTCCTGGCTGAATGGAGACTGCCACAAAACGAACCCTATGCAACCTACACGTGTCTAGCAAGCCATCTATCGGTGTGTTTCTTCTCGCCGCAGCATGTGCACGCACGCCTCCGCAAAGGTGTTGGCAGATGCACAGATCGACATTCTAGATAGTGAGCCGACAGACTGCCAAGAACCTGCAGGCAACCCAAATCTTCATGCAAGAATTACAGAATCACAGTGTAGAAGCTTTAGACTTTAGACTAAAGAAATGGAGGTGATGCGACGGTCTTGCAGCGGTCTGTGCTACTAAACCCCTAGACCTGCAAACCCTCAATCCTTAAAACCCAAACCCTATGTATCAGGGGACTGAGTAAGTAAGGTTACGACTACCTTAACAAAGGTGATAATTACATAGAAATATAGTCACCTTACTTAGAACTTATAACCCTAATTACTAAGTCTCATGATCCTCCAAGTACATAAACCATCAAAGCCAACATCCAAGGCCCTCAATCCAAAATCGTAACACCCCGAATGTTTCCGAAACGGCTCGCCCTGCATGCGATCTTAATCCCGTATAAAAGCCCCCATAACTGAAACTCCAGACCCTGTGCATCCCACATCCCCTAAACTACACCCTTTCTAGGATATCCTGAAGACTGCTGCCTTCTAGGAGCCGAGCCTTGATAAGGTTTTGGGACCCATTATAGTATAAATCTGTGGGAGGGATATTATTGCTAATGGTTCCGACCTCTTATTAACCACAAAAAAACCCTTATACTTGAACCCCCCCCCCCCAGTCCCTACACTTGTCGTAACCCTAGGGGTCGAAAGCCCTATAGAATAAGACCTTCCAGCATCCCCCAACTACCCTCTATGAAACCTTAAGTACCCACACCGAAGGACCACAAGGACCTTATTGAAGGGTACTTCGGGGGTGCTGGTTTACCCTAGAACCTCACCTCAACCGCCCTCCTCCCCCAGCCTGTTGCCAGGAGTGCGGGAAGCTTTGCGACCCGCGCGTCGCCAAGGAGGTTGGCAAATGTACCAGCCACTGCGAGGCCGAAATGGTAAAGGGCCGTTACTTGGAGGCCCTTTTGACTTAGTAAGTAGGGTTAGTAAGGTGGGTTATGGGGATTATAATAGGGCTCCTGGGGGATACTAAGTAGACTTACTAAGTCAAAAGGGCCTTTAGGGTCCAGGTAGGGGAGGGGCTTCTTTGGGGATGTTGTTGCCAGTTACTGTAGAGGGGTTTGGGGTTGGGGTTGACGCTCATTGACGGTGTTCGGGAGTTTTAGAGTTTTCTTTAACAGGGTACTACAAGAAGCATTTCAGAGGTATTCGAAGGGGTGGAGACCGAAAGGCGTGTGGGCAACGAAGGCTTCTGAGCTTGTGAAGGGTTGCAAGCAGGCTTGCTTACCGCGACAACCTGCGGATAGTTAATCCACAAGCAGTTGTTAAAGAATGATATACTCTGAAACCCTAAACCCTCGAGCCTCAACCCGACTCCCTCGAGGAGGACCCTAAACCCAATACTGCACCCTACTTAGTAGGCCCTACATAACTGCAGTTTAGGGCCATCAGGGCTTTATTAATCAAAGGGTACCTGCGGGGTCCTGGCAAACCCTCAACCCTAAACCTTAAGCCCTAAACCCAAGGCCCTAAACCCTAAACCCTCCTGCGGACACGGTACTGCAGGAAAAGGCCCTCAAAAAAAACAAACTAAACCCTAAACCTTAAGCCCTAAACCCTAAACCCTAAACCCTAAACCCTAAACCTTAAACCCTAAACCCTGCGACTCCCTCCAGGAGGATGGCTTCTGTAGTTGGGGGTCCTGGTCTTCCTTAGCGGCGTGCAGCGCGACCTGTGGCACTTTGGCTGTTTAGGGATTTAGGGGTTTAGGGTTTCGGGGTTTAGGGTTTAGTCTGATGTAGGGTTTCGGGGTTTAGGGTTTAGGGGCTTAGGATTTAGCTATGTTCAGGGCTGCGAATTTCAGGTTTAAGGGTTTAAGGGTTCTTGGGGGCTCAGGGTGTCTCTAGGGCTCAGGGTTCCGAGTCCGAAATTTCAGGCTCATAAGGGTCATAAGGCTTTGGTTTAGGGGGGGTCAGGGTTTAGGGTTTAGGGTTAAGGCGTGTCAGGGTTTAGGGGGTCATCGCCGGGATGCTGTCGCCTGATTTATCAACACCATACTTCTCACAGCAAACCTAAACTGCCTAAACTGTAGACTATTGGTACATACAGGGACCCTCCCTGTATCTTGACATAGAGGTACATAGTCCCAACTCATTTGCATTTAGGGTCTTAAGCCCTGAACCCTCAACCAAAACCGACCTAACCTCAGGGTACCTGATATGAGAACAGCCCATAGTACCCCTAGTAGTACCTTCTGATACCCTTATAGCACCACAACCCCCAAAGGGTCCTGAGTACCTCTATAGTATGCCCCATAGCAGTACCTAGGACCCTTTGGCAACTTAGGGTAAACCCGAGACCCTAAACCCGGGAGCGTCCAAGGCACGGCCACAATGATGCGACAGCGCTCACTTG
Organism: Symbiodinium sp. CCMP2456; assembly: GCA_905221635.1. NCBI lineage: Eukaryota > Dinophyceae > Suessiales > Symbiodiniaceae > Symbiodinium > Symbiodinium sp. CCMP2456. Next base: position 67,294 of record CAJNDV010011769.1, read on the forward strand.
TCTTCCTGAACGAGGCATCCGGCATCCTTCCAACGCCTGTCGAGCCGCCTAGGGCTTACCTGGACCCCAACAGTAAGAAGCATCATAACCTTCTTGTAGGTGTTGGGCCATTAGTTTGCCTATTTTTGCGAGTTTAGGGAAGTGTTTCTATTGTGTTTCTGCGGTTGCTTTAAAGGCTCGGGGTGGTTGGCAAAGTCAAACATGATCTTCCAGATCTGCCCTGCAACTCCAATGGGCGACGGAGGGAGAAACAGAGAGCAGCGCTGCAAAGAGAGCAAAGTCAGGGTTTTGGACTAGGGCTTCAGCGTCGCGAAGTCGGGTCGACTGGCGAGTGCAGGAGCCGCCTGCCAAGAGCGAGCTCGTGGGCGTCGGAAAGTGCTGGAATGTCTCTTGGACCGAAAGCAGGCTCAGGGCCAAAGATGCCAGGGGTTCTGAGCTTTGTGCGTGTCTACTTTTTGATATCGTGGAAGCTAGTGATGTGATGCCCAGGACCACAAGCTCCGCTACAAGGCCTACCGCATCAAGACCATGTCCACGGAGGCTGCGTGAGTCGCTTGCGAGAAGGAAGCTTTTGAGGTGCAGGTCCTGAATTACCTCCCTTGAAGGGTCCTTATCAATGTGATGCTCCACCTCCGCCAAAGCCTTGTTCGAATTATGCAGGCGTCTATATGTATACATATATATATATATATATATATATATTACGCGGTTATCCTTGCCAGCCCACAATTTCCCATGGTTTGGGCTTGATCTCCTCCCGTCCGGCACTCTGCTTCAGGCCCAGTGCACAGACATCCTGTCGCGATCGAAAGAGCGTCACAACATCCGCGGCGTACAGCAGCTTTGCTGGATGTGGTGAGAGACGCGCAAGGGCTTTATCTGAGACCATGAACCTACCAGATGAAGTATAGCATTGCTCCGACAATGACCAGGGCCTGTCCAAAGATTCTGGCACTGACCTTGGGACCCCCCCCTTCAGTCATGCTGAAAGCGATCTGAGGTACGGCGAAGCGATGCACATTTGTGACATCCTCGTCGATGAGCATGCGGAACTCGACATGCAGGCTCCTCTGGCATCAATAAACCCTAAACCCCAAACCCTACATTCAAGCTGCCTGCGTCTCTTTGCAGGCCTTTGCAATGCCCATGGAGCTGCTGAAGAACCCGTATCACGACCAGCACGCCATAGGACTTATGCCTCAATTTCTGAGATTACCCATGAACCTCCAAGCTGTTTCGGCGAGCCCGATCCGGGCCCATCATGGCCCTGCAGGTCCCGTCGAGGACTCCAACAGAGCCATGGGCTGGAGGTGTTGGAGCAGGACTGATGACATCGAAGCTTATTTTCGGGAGGTTTACTTGTAAGGTTTACAGAGCTTACAAGTTTAGTGTAGGGTTTTGAGGATTTTAAGGTTCCGGGTTGCTCTGGACTTTCAGGCCGAAAACAGTCCATACAGCAGAGATGCAGAAGACTCAGAAGGCTTCTTGCTGCCTCTCAAAGCTCCCCGTGGCTCTACGGAAGCTTTGCCTCTTCAGAGCCTGGCTTCGAAGCCTTGACCTGTAGACACTGTTGCAGATCCCTTTTACGGTTTAACCTAGTTCATGTTTAGGGTCCTATAAACGGAACTGCAATGGGGACCATAGAGAAGCCCAAAGGCGGTTCGTGGTACTGTGAAGGCGTGGCCTGCTGGAATTCGGCCCCGAAAGCGAGCAGATAACCCAGAACTTAGCCCACCCAGAAAGGTGTCATCGCGTGTGGGATGGGTTAATTATAGAAAGCTCTTTAAGGGGCTTCAACGCTGTAGGGTAAATAATTAACCCTGTAGGGTAAACAATATAACCCTAAACCTAAACCCTGAGCCTTAAAGGCACGAAAGCCTAAAGGCCTCAGCCTGCACAGGAACTCCGGCACCTTCTTCATGGCCCAAAAGACGCTTCCATGCTCCGGCCAGCAGGTGGACGTCCTTGCGCCTTGGCAGACCCTGTAGAAGTTTAGGGTGTAGGGTTTAGATTTAGAAACCCTAAACCCTAATCCGTGGTCTAGGGTTTAGGGGTGAGGGTGTCGGGTTTAGGGTTAGGGGTTTAGGGTGTCGGGCTTAAGGCTTGGCAGAGACGTGCATGGAGCTGCTCCACACGGCTCGCTGATACTGTAGGGGGCCTGAATGAATACCTATGCTATTCTGGGGTTCAGGGTTTGGGGTTCAGGGTATGAATACTTATGCTATTCTGGGGTTCCTCATCTTGACTATAGTATTCTATACCCCAAAACCCTATTCTAACACTTACGGCCGCCGGCTGTTGGGATCGGCTCAAGACTGCGATGCAAGGAATGCCCCTTCAAGAGCTGCGAGACCTGCGAACCGGAAGACTGCGTCTTTGGGAAGTGGTCCGAGCACCTCGTCCCTTTCGGAGCCCGAGGTTTTAACATCCCAAAGGGGCCTAAGTACTTATGTGTGGGATACTTACAACAAGAATCTCCATTTTTATTCCATAAAAGAAACAATATTTTCTACTGTGTAGGTACTTCGGATCCTTTGGGAATGCTTACTTGGAACTTAGTTGGTCTTCAGTTAACGAGTAACTCATAATGAAGCCCTGCATGGGGTCTGCAGCATCGTCTTTGAAGCCGTGAAGGCTCTGGTGTGAACCCTCCCAGCCCCCAAATTTGAGCCTGGGCTGGAGGGTTGAAGTAGTACGTTTCCGTAAGTACGCGTTGAGGCTCATGCCCTCGGGATTGAGGCTAGGACTTCCAGAGCAACTTCTATGTAAGTTTGGCGCCAGAGCTGATACTCAGTCCAGGGTTTAGGATTTCGAAGAGCCGTTGTTGGTGTCCGTTGAGGTGGGGTGCCGCCAGCTGCACGCAGCTCTGCGAGCGGCATCGTGTGATCTCGACGCTACCTGGCCGCACCAGGGACTCGCATGCATCGCTGTTTACGAGTTGCAACTGCGGATTCGGATCTGAAGCTGTTCTGGATTCTTGACGGTTTGTGCTGCCAAAGACGAGCATTCTCCAGGAAGCTTTAGGTGAGAGTGTTGTTCATAGCATTGCTTGCAGCTGTCAAGGATGAACAAATGTGGGGGCCTGGCCTGCGATGGGCCCCTGGTCATGACGAAGCATTGCCCCAAGGCGGGAGGGATCAAAGACCTTGGTGGGGGGATGATTGGCTAAGTTTGGGACAGGGGATGCTGGGCCGAGGGTTTGGGGTTCAGGGTTCGGGGCGGGGGCATCACGGAGTGTTTGCAGTGTAGCTTGGCACCGGAGCCTTGCAAATCTGGTGGCAGTAGAGAGTGCAACATGAAGAAGGAAGAAGGATAGGCTGAGTCTCAGAACGGAGCGGCCACAAATTCGGGAGAAGTTCGCACCCCACTTGACCTCTGCAATCCTCCGCCCTAAACCACCACTCTAAACTCTAAACTACCCTACTACCCTAAACCCTAAACTGCTATGAACCCTAAACTACTCGCAACCCTAAATCCTACGCTACCCTTAAGCCTAAACCCGGCCGGGAGGAGTGTGAGAGACCGGAGTGTTGCTCCTTCGCCGCCTGGACGGAGTGGGATGAGGCGAGCTGCACAGGCAAAGGGGCCCGCGATGGGGGGTTTCGGGTTTTGAAGGACAGTCCTTCGAGGATTTCTGGGTTACAGACTTACAGGCTTATGCTGATGATTGTATGATGTGACCAAGTGACAGATTTTCTGCAAGGGCAGAGCCGCAGGTCAGCTTTCAAGCTTTTGTTCATCAGCTTGCATAGCCGTGCCGCGAATCAACAAAGCCTCGCACAGTTGCGAGGCTGTGTGGGCTGAACGGAAAAATGCAGTCAGCGGGGGCTTCAACCATCTGCTGCAGCTCAAGATCTCGCCTGTAATGAAGCTCTGTGATGCTTGACAATGTTGACATCGGGTACTATAGGGCCTAAATAATTGCCTATACTAATTTGGAGGTTCTTCTTATACTTGTAGTATAATATACACCAGAACATGATTCGAATTATTCAGGCCCTATGTTGAAGCTTGTGTTCGCTGCCAATCTCTGCCTCGAGTTATCTCGCACAGCCATGTGCCAGGCGATGGCGGACAAAAACGGAGGGAGCGAGTCATCGCACAAGTCGCTATCAACGGAGGCTGGAGAAGAGAAGGGTGGGAATGAATGTAGTAGGGTTTACCTGTAACCGAGAATAGACCTACCTTTTTAAGGAACGATATATCGAAACCAGAAGAAGGCACCCTAAAAGGTCTTTTCGGCTACAGGTAGGGTTTAGGCGGAGACGAGAAGGGCGATATTTACATATATATATATATATACTATTTAGGCACATGGTTCCTTATAGTAAGGGCAATATTTAGGCACGCAGGGCCTACATCTGTCTGTCTTGAACCCGAAGCTCAGGGGATTACATTTTAGGGCTTAGGGTCGACTGTCAGGGCATGCCGTATAGATTTTTAAATTCTCGTTTGAGAAAGACCTCTAATAACAGAAGTATTTTGACCCTTCACAAGATGGTTCATAGCCATAAAGCAAATCGACAAATCCATAGAAGTTCATGAAGACCCTGCGAAGCATTGCTTGAGCCTCTGCTTAGGGTTTAGAGCTTTCGGAGCTGTTCGGTGTTAGCTGTTCGAGGTCAGCCCTGCACGGGGCCTACAGAGGAGACAACAGCGACACGGCTTATGAGGGCTCCGGATTCATGTGGGTTTCGGGGCTTCGTGGCGGGTTTCTGCAGGTTTTGATGACGGCTTTCGGGAGATTATGAAGGGCTTTCTGTGACCTTTGTTGGGTGTCTACAGGGGGGTAAAAGCTTTCTTTATGGAGTTTAAGTAGTAAAGCGTATACGGTTGTAGAATGTATATTCGGGTTTGTTGGTCCTGCTGCAACTGGGTGATGAGGCAATGAGAGGCAAGTGCACCTGCACCACGTACTTCAGCCCCTAAACCCTAAGCACGCCCTACACCCCAAGACCCAAAACCCCTAAACCCCTAACCCCGCTCTACACCCCAAAACGGCCCGAAGCATGAACACGGGTGCAAGCAATCCCGAACGCCGAAAGCCCAAGAGCCCGAGACCTGAACCTGGAAGCCCGAAACCCCTAAACCCCTACAATCAAGAACCATTATGGTAACAACCTTAACTCAGCAAATCTAAAGGGAACTCCTAACTACCCTCTATTTTACCCCAAACACCCACCATTAGAGACCATCAGGGCTCTATTAACGGGTACTTGTGGGTCCTCTGTCCTAAACCCTAAAGCCCTAATCCCTAAATCCTAAATCCTGATCTCCAGATCCTAAATCCTAAACCCCTAAAGTGGCCTTAAACCCTGAACCCCCAACCCCACGAACATTCCTAGCCCGGCCCAGGCATGCTACGGGCCATCGAAGGACGTGGACTGCGAGATGGGGATGTGGGAGGCCAACCCCGAAAGGGTCCAAAGTACGTATACAAGTAGGCTGTAGGGTTTCTATGTTAGGAACTGTTACATATATATACAAGTATATATACATATATATATATATATATATATATACATATATATATATATATGTATATATAGGTATACAAATATATAAATATAAATAAATATATATATATATATATAGTAACTGTAGGGTTTCTATATTAGGAATTGTTACTATGATCTGGGACAGTATCCCCCATAACAGTGCCTAGGACCCTCTGGGACCGGGGGCACAGGGAGGCTACTAGGAAGTTACGATCGGGATTCGAAAGGCTACCAGAAGTGATAATAAGAGTCTAGGGTTTAGGGCTACTACGAAGGGGTTACGAGATGAGGGTTAGGGTTTAGGGTTGCGATCGGGATTACTCTGAGGGTTTCGGATTGAGGGTTGCCGTCGGGATTGCTTTGAGGGTTTAGATTACGACCGAGACTACTCTGAGGGTTTAGGGCTTAGGGTTGCGATGGGGATTACTATCAGGGTTTACGGTTTACGATTACGATCGGGATTGCTGTGAGGGTTTGGGGTTATGAACGGGATCACCATAAGGGTTACCACAAGTGAACAGGCTCTTTTATCCCGCAAAGCGGAGTGATAAAGAGGGTGTAGAGAGACTACAAGGCAACAACAGTGGACTGTAGATGCCTGAAACGTGAGTGGTAAGGTTTCTCTTCGGGTTCTTTCATATATAGGCCCCCAAAAAGACCCTATGAACATTCTTAAGGTCGATGCCTTGCGATGTTCTGAAACGCCAGGGCTCTGTCAAAGCAGACAAAAATATGTAAGGCCCTGAAAGGATCAGTTGCCTTACGTTCGGAGGGGTCGGACCCAAGTCAATCTTTCGTCTCTGGTCAGGAATGGTCAGGTTGCAGCGCGACCTGCGGGCGAGGAGCTCCATTAGACATTTGTCAGGGTTTCGGGCCTAGGGTTTCGATAATGATAAATAAGGGCCCCTGTCTATAGGATTCCGCCCTCCGCCGGGTGACAGCTATTTCAGAAGAGATGTCCGGGTGGACAGTCAACTAACGATTAGAGTTCTCGAGGTACAGCTAGCCTCACATCATCTAACCCTCTAAGCCCGTAATATAGGGTCCTAAATAATTACCAATACTATTTTGGGGGTTCCTTAGTATGATTACTACTAAGGACCCAAACCCCCATTCTAACTATTAAGGCCCGTAATATAGAACCCTATCATACATCCCTTATAGAACCCTTCAAGGATCCCTTTAAAGGAACCTTATTCTAATTATTAAGGCCCCTACGGTATATACGGTCGCCAGGACTTCACAGACGTGAGCGCCGCATCCTCCAGCACAAAAGAGGCTGGATCGAGGGTTCGGGACAGTTTCACATCGGAGGGTCTAAGGCTTTAGGGGTTTAGGGCTTTGGGCTTTAGGGTTTAGAGGTTTAGGGTTGAGGGGTTTAGGGTTTAGGGTGAGGGCCATGCCGTGTGTCATGTTGATGGGAACTGGATACACTGCTCACGGAGACCTCGTGCAAGCGCTGCTGAACGTGTCGGGTCTATTGTTGTTGAAGTCCCCCGTTAGCGTCTAGCGTCGATTTAGCAGCTCGCATGACAAGGGCACCCTCACAGCGACAACACACACACACACTGCACAGTTCTTTATATGTACATGCATACATAATTACATACACACACATAAAAAGAATAAGCTAGACGGTAGTCCTTCTGTTCGATCACGCCGCAGGTGTCGGTGTTCCATGCCATGGAGCACTGGCCGAGCTGGAAGTTGCCCGGATGCGCTAAAGCCAGACTCGGACTTCATGTCGATAGCATCGCATTTCACCTCCCGTTGTCAAGGTCCTGTCGTGAGTCTGTTTATCTTCAGTCCATGTGGTGCGGAAACCCCTTGAAGTCGCATGTTTGCTAAATTTCATGGGGCCGCTCATCGCAGAAAAGCGATACAAAGACTCCGCTGTCATTCAAGCGATGTTTACGTTCGCCATGTCGCGAGTTGAGAGCAGGCCGAAGTGTTGAGACTTCAGGCACATGGACTCATAGCCACTGAGATCTAGACCCGAAGCATCCCTGAACACCCGATCTCCCCTACCAAAAAAGCCGAGGATTGCGAGGCAGTCACGCCCTGTGGCAGCTATGGCGACCGCCGCTGGGCTCAAAGCTTCGTCCAGAAACCTCACAGAGTTTAGGGTTTAGGGCTGAGGAGGTGCCTGACATCAGGGAGAGCCAGCCATGGAACATGGAGTCAGAACATCCGGTGCTGGTCTAGTATCTTAGGAACAGTGAAACTATCGGTTTGGGGACTATCGCAACCTTATGGTAGCTAGTATGAAAGGATTGGATTCAAGGGGATAGTATATTATGTCATATTAGGTTACATATTGGATTATACTGCATACTACAGTTCTGTTTATGATGATGTGTCCCTAAACCCTAAACCCCAAACCCTAAACCCCAAACCCTAAACTGTTACCAGCTGAAGTCGCAAGGGTGGGACCCTGGGGTCCAAGAGGGCTCTTGAACTGTCTGGTGCTTAGTAGGGAATGGGGGAATGGGTTATAGGGACTACTATAAGGGACCTTAAGGGACTATCATAGGGATCCCTTCCCCCCATTCCCTACTAAGCACCAGACAGTCGTCTCCGTGAGGGCCCAGAGGAGTTCAGGCAGAGCCGGACCGAATCCCTTTGAAGATCCCTGGAGTACCCTGATAGGGTTCCGAATCCCTTTTAAGATCCCTTCTGTACCCTCGTAGGGTTTAGGGCTTAGGGTTCCAGAATTTAGGACGCGAGATCCCTGGGTTTAGGGTATAAAGGGTATAATAACCCCAGTGGACTTCAGGATCCCGTAAGCCTTAAGATATTGTAGAGTAATAGTAACCCCAGTGAAGCTTACACCCCTCAGCCCTGAGCCTTGAAAAAGAGCCCTTAAAAGACAAACATGAAAAAAGAGTCCCTAGACAAAAAGGTACTGAAATAGAGCCCTGTAAAGCAATTAACAACTGAACAAGAGCCCCCCAAAAAAAGGACCTCCCTAAACCCTAAACCCTAGAACCCTAAACCCTAAAACCCTAAACCCTAAACCCTAAAAGCCCTAAGCACCAAGCCCTGAAGGCAACTGTGAGCTCGAGCAGTGGAGCTCTTGGGGTCCGGCGAACGAGCAAGGTGTGGGGCTCGCCGGGGCTCTGGGGTGCAGGGATCAGGGTAGAGGGTTTGGGCTTTAATGTAGGGCCCTTGCTAGTTAGAATAGGGTTCGGGGCCCAGTAATTATACTATAATTATAATAAGGATCCCCCAAAAAATAATAAAGGTAATGATTGAGGCCCCTTCTAGTATAGGGTTCGGGCTTTAATGTAGGGCCCTTAACAATTAGAATAGGGTTTTGGGGCCCATTATACTATAATTATATTATGAATCCCCCAAAAAATAATATAGGTAAATATAGGTAATTATTGAGGCCCCTTATAGTATAGAGTTTGGGCTTTAGGGGTAAAGGGATGAAAGGGTCTAGGGAAACCTTTTGGTTTAGGGGCTTAGGGGCAAAGGTTTATTGTAGGGTTCAGGGTTGAAGGTGTTATCGGGTACAGGGCTGATTGGGTTTAGGGTTTAGAGTTCTTTGGGGGTTCTATAAAGGGTCAATACGTCAATAAGGCTTTCAGACCCGACAGCCCGCAACCCTGGCTATTAAATGGCCCTACACCCGAAGCCAACATGATCTGTACAAACCCTTTGATACCCCTGAACCCTTCAAACCCTGTACTGTAAGCCCTAACTTTGTACTTAAAGGCGAAGTTTTGACAAACCCGAAAGCCCTAAACCCTAAACCCTAGACCCTTAGCCCTAAGCCCTAGACCCTAAACCCCCTAAACCCTAGAACCCTAAACCCCTAAACCCTAAACCCCCTAACCCCTAAACCCCGAAAACGCTAAACCCGAAACAAAGCGTCCGCAGCTGGCAGGTCTTTGCTTTCGAAAGCGGCGCATTGCCAGGCAGGCATCAGGCCAAGGGGAGGGTCGAGGTTGTTCCGCACCAATCCTCTTTCTTTAGAAACTTAAGGTTTTCAAAGGGTAGGGCTTCAACCCTTACGGTTTTCAAAGGTTAGGGCTTCAACCCTTACGGTTTTGAAAGGTTAGGGCTTAAACCTTACGGTTTTCAAAGCTTAGCGCTTAAAGTTTAGAGTTTAGGGTCTCTATCTCTCTCTCTCTCTCTCTCTATCTATCTCTCTCTCTCTCTCTCGCTTTCTCCCGCTTGCACTCGCTTTTCTTCAGACCTTTTGCGAATGCAGCCCCCCGATTAGTAGACCCAGGATTGTGAGAAGGATCCCAACATATCAGGGCCGCGAAAGACAAGGCGTTTATTCATCAGGGGTCGACATGACATACAAGGATGGTTCAACAAGTTCTTGGTTTGGGCAGATTCTTGTATTTGCACTGTCACTACTCCAACTCATTCTTATGACTGCCATCACGGTACTTTCAGTCTCGAAAGGACCGGCGGTCCAGCCCACGAAAAACAAGCCAGGGAAACATCGACCCCTGAAACCGATGAAACATAGAGGTCGGACTAACTATGTATGATATCCCCTGATAGTTCCTATATAGATATATACTTGTTAGCATGCACTAAAGCCTATTCTAATTGTGAAGGCCCTGGAATTAGGTCTTGACAGTCTTCAGCAAGCTTTCGCTGATTACTCTAACCCCTTTCAGACCTCCCTCAACCTGATAGAACCCTTTCGGAACGCTTAAACTCCGAAATCGCGAAAGCCTAAACCCTAAACCCCTAAACCGCAAACCCGCTCCGGAACCCCAGATCCTAAACCCTAAACCCTATGATACCCTTATAGGATCCCACTAAAGGAACCCTAGAACCCCCAAGGTTACTTCGAAGCCTTCGATCGAAACCCAGAGACTCCAAAACCCCTTTAATGAAGGAGTATACCCTAAATCAATTTTGGATCCTACGATAATGAACTTAAGGTAAATTACTTTTTAAGGGGTTTTGGAGTCTCTAGAAACCCTAAACCCTTAAAGATCCCTTGTAGTAGCCGTCTAGACCCCTTTCAAAAGGAACCCTTAAAGGACCCCTGTAAAGGTCATCGAAACCCTGCAAAGTGACAGGCTCAGGCCTTGCCTGCACTGGCGAGCTCGAGGATGTCAAGCCGCACGGCAGAAGAGCACCGAATAGAACGGATTTAGGATTTAGGGTTTCGGGTTTAGGGTAATAGAGTGGTTCTGTACGAAATTTGCATAGAACGGATTTAGGGTTTAGGACTTCAGGTTTAGGGCTTAGGGTTGAGGGTATAATTAGGGCAAAGGGGTTTAGGGTAATAGAGTGCTTCTGTAATATTTTGGCAAGGGATTTACGGTGGTTCTTTGGGAGTTGTTTTGGGTGGGTATCTGCAGGCATTACAGGGTTCTTATGGGGTTTATAGGGGCTTCCAGAGGGTCGACAAGGGTTTAGGAACCAGCAGTATGTGCCCTAATATAAGTAAATTAGAGTAGGTTTCAAGAACTTGTGTGTCTTACAAAGGCTCCCACCCACATAATGCCCTGAACCAGGCTGAAGGAAGCTAAGTGTTCAGGATTTTGCCGTAATGGCTTTCATTCAATGCGTTGGAGTCGGACCTAGAGATCTGAGAAGGGAGTGCTTAATTGCTTTCGAGACTTGGCGAGGAAGAGGGGCTGGGATGTGGGCGGACAGTTTCATTATATACCTCCTTAAAACGGTCGGTTTTTGGTGCCTACAGGTATGCCTTGAAAGCAGTCTCTCCCTAAATGCCGTCCACCCAAGCCCAGTAGACCTTCGAAAATCCCGGAACGAAGGAATCCGCCTTGAATCATGTTGGGGATCCTACTGTAATTTCAGTCATATTCCTTAAACTCAGGGATATTAGAAGGTTACGCTTCATAGAACCCTTAAGGGAACCTTATATAAAGCCCTTTTAATGGAGCCCTTTGAAAGGAGCCCTTAAAGGAGCCGTTTGAAAGAAACACTTAAAGTAGCCCTTTTAAAGGAACCCTTAACGGAGTCGTTTGAAAGAAACCCCTTTGGAGCCAGTTTAAAGCAACCTTCAAAGGGGTCCTTTGAAAGGAACCCTCAGAGGAGCCCTAGGAAAGGAATCCTTACCGGAGCCAATTGAAAGAAACCCTTTGATAGCCCGTGCCAAGGCTCTTCTCAATAGAACCCTGACGAAACCTTATACAAAGCCTTGTCAGGGAACCCTAACCCATAAATTGCTAAAGGAACAGAATCCGTAAAGGAGCCCGTTTGCAGAAACCCTGAACCCTAAACCCCTAAACTGTTTTAGGAACAAGAACCCTAAGACGAGCCCTTTGAAAGGAACCTTTTGGCCAGATCCTAGAAAGCCAAGGCTCTGCCAGGGTGTCACGGATTGCCAAATCACCACATGGAGCTCTTGGAGTGCCCTGGGCTCCGGATTTCGGGATGGGGGGGGGGGGGGGGGGGG
>CAJNDV010011780.1:7229-18009 GCA_905221635.1 Symbiodinium sp. CCMP2456
TAACACGACTAAATCCCAAACCCTAAACCGAGTTAATATAGGGGCCTTGATAATTAGAATAAGGTTTTGGGGCCCACTATACTATAATCATAGTAAGGAACCCCCAAAATAGTATTGGTAATTACTTAGGCCCCCACATTATCCCTTTTTGGGGGAGGTTTAGGGTTCAGGGCTTGAGAAGACAAGGTTCAGGGATTGGGGTTTTGTGTTTGGGGAGTGGGGTTTCGGATTTTTGGTGGTCGGTGCCTTTTCGAGTTTGGGGCTTGAGGCGTAGGAATTACCAGTCTAGTTTGGGGGCGTAGGAATTCATAGTTTCGGGTTTGTGGATTTCGGATGTTGGAGCTTTGGGGTTCGATTTTTGGCTTTAGAGTTGTTGTAGCTTTTGGGTTCTGCAGGTTTCGGCCTCGGGATTTGAGGCTTACAGTAGGTTTCGGGGTCGTCCTGCGCGGTGTCGCTCCTTCCGATCCTTTCTCGTCCCCTCCTCCTCCTTGAGGAAGGCATCGTAGCCTGGGGCGCATTTTCTGCAAGTGGCTTTAAGGAATGCGGCAACAGCTCGCATTCGTTATTTCCAGGTTTACTTCTTTCGGAGCCCTCCCCAATCCGGCGGCAAGTGGCCACAGCTGCGTTCCACAACGGTTACTGGTGCCGGGGCTTTGGCCCCTGTGGGACCTCGCAGGCAGCCCAGCTGGGTCAGGGCCTGCGCCACACGCTCCACCTGAGCCGTTCAGGGTTTGGGGTGTAATGCCTTGGGGTCCACAGCTTGATAACCGCACCACGCTTGAGAATCTGTCTGTGAGAGCATGCGACAAAGAGGGAGCGAGATAGACGGAGAGAGAAAGAAAAAGCGAGAGAAGGAGAGACAGAGAGCGGGAGAGAAGGGAGAAACAAAGAGAAAACCACAGAGAGGCATAGTCTACGCTTGAAACTTGGCTCACAGGTGGCAGCAACATCTACTTATGAGCTGTCGCTACAAGAGGCTTGACCTTGCAAGCACACAAAACCAGCAGAAAGGGGGCTGCAGGCTGTGCAGTCAGCGCCCCTATACTTACTCAAGAGAGGCATAGAGAGAGGCGGAGACACAGACAGAGACGAGCAGGCTGAGTTGAGGTTTCGGGTTCAACAAAATCACAGCACTTTCCCAATCCGCCTGCTCCCCTTGCACTTCCACGTCTGCCAGCGCACCCTTTGCATGCACGGTTCCACCGACACCCAGCAGAGTCGTCAGCGCGGTGCAAAGTGCCCTGGCATTGCCCCTCACACCGCTGATGACCTCAAGACGCACAGACCCTGCAAAGCTAAAACGATAACGACACCAAAAAGAAACCCTAAACTCTTACCAAACTTTTCCTAAACCAAATTAATTCTTGATGATCAGACAAGGCACCGTCACCCGCTTGCCTTTGGCCCGGCGCTCGACGAGGAGAGGCGGCTGGCCGCCTTTGTCCGCGAAGACCGCGAAGCCACAAGATGGCAGGCCCCCAGCTTTGGCCATGCTCTGGGCTTTTTTTTGTGTCTATCGCTTTGTCTATTCATATACTTACGTACTCTCATATGCACCCGACGACGCTTTTGGGGTGGGCGAGCTGAAGGTTTGCAGTTCGGGGTTCTGGGGGTGGCTCGAGGTTTGCTTTGGCGCGCTCTGGGCTTCTGAGCGGTTTCAGGGCTTAGGGTTTAGGGTTTAGGGTTTAGGGTTTAGGGTCTGGGCTTGAAGACTTCGAAAATTCAGGAGCATCGGGAAGGGAAGGGGGCCACAGGGCATCATGTCTGACAGCTTCGGGAGATGAGCAGCCGAACAAGCTCGGAGGTCTTCACCAGCCATGCAAGCGGGAATGGTGTTTAGGCAGGTTGCAAAAGGCAGGTTGCAAAAGGGGTTTGTATATGGATGTTCCACAGTCGCTGCCAACTTTATCTAGTTTATGTGTAGCGGACCCTTTGACTGGGCTGAAATCTGAAGAACAGTCTTCGATCCACTCTATGCCGCAATTGCATGGCGGTTTCAAAGCATGTGCTCAGCTGTTGCGCTGGGGATGCCGGGAAGGAGTCTCTGATTTTCTGTGTAGGGCCTCCCCAAAACCAAATACAACAAACAGCCCTGAACCCTAAACCCTAAACGAACAAACAGCACATGTTTGACATTTCTGTCAAAGGGTCGAACAACCTTTAAAACACCCCCGACTCCCCGTAAAACCTTGCATCCTAATCCCCAAAGCCCCAAGCCCAGGAGCCGTAAGCCCCAAACCCACAAACCCTAAATCCGATAAAAAGCCCTTATTCAAAAAACTCCAACAACCCCTACATCCCAAAACCTCGAACAACCCATATACAGAAGACCCCCTTAACAGAAAGCCCTGCGGGATCCCTTTTCCCTACTGGACCCCCTAGTTCAAAGCTCAGGTCATGGCTGGGAGTTGGGTGTGGGCGTTCCGGTGGTCAAGGCTTTTCAGGGTTTAGGGTTTAGGGTTTAGGCTTTGGGGTTTAGGGTTTAGGGTTTGGGGTTTAGGGTTTGGGGCTTGGGGTTCAAGGTTTGTCGCTTCGAGGGTTGAGAGCTTGTAAGCTTTGGCGTGAAGATAAGCCTTGGAGCTTAGAGTCCAAGAGTTGATTTGGGGGTCAGGATTAGGGGTGTGATCTGAGTGTGGGCTTCGAGGTGTGGAACTTTCAGGCTCATAGAGCATTAAGGTCTGATGGTCGAGGACTCTAAACTTGAGTTCCAAACCCAAGTAACCCTCAGACCGAAGACGCACGTCTCAGTCTCAATCCCTAAATCCCAACCCGCGTACGAACGCAAGAGCAAGCACTCCAGGCAGCAGGGCGGTGCCTTCGGCCGTTTTGGCACTCTGCCTTTTCCACTGCACTTGAAAGTCATACCAATAGGCGGCTCGGTGGCTCGGCACTACAGCGATTTCCTTGAGCGGTGCCCCGCGGCATCTAATCTAGCCGCGGAGCTTTGCTCCTGCAGATGTTTGCACGAGACGTGTTGAGGTCGGAATGTGCTTCAAGCAGGCTCTGCATGTCAGGAACCCTTGGAAGCTAAGAGTGCGCATAGTGAGGACAAGGGTATGCCGCCCATATCTTTCAGCACTGCTTGAACACTGCAAGACTGGCGGTGCCTTCGGCGGTTTTGGCACTCTGCCTTTTCCACTGCACTTGAAAGTCATACCAATAGGCGGCTCGGTGGCTCGGCACTACAGCGATTGCCCTGAGCGGTGCCCCGTGGCATCTAATCTAGCCGCGGAGCTTTGCTCCTGCAGATGTTTGCACGAGACGTGTTGAGGTCGGAACGTGCTTCAAGCAGGCTCTGCATGTCAGGAACCCTTGGAAGCTAAGAGTGCGCATAGTGAGAATAAGTGTATGCCGCCCATATCTTTCAGCACTGCTTGAACACTGTAACACAGTCGAAAGCAAACGGATGTCCCGAAAGGGTTGTGGACGCACTTCCTGTGTGCTCATGATCCTCATTGCGGCTTTTCATCGTCATCGGAGACTGATGGTGCGAAAAAACATTCAAAAACAGCCCCGATAAACCCCTTACAGAGACCGTATAAAACCCGCGTGAAAACCTGGAGACTCAGCAGCCGAACGCTGAACTTGGCTGCAGCAGTACCAATTACCCACGCGCTAAGAACACCAGCACAAGTAAGCCAGAGACTCCAATATCCCTTAATTAAGGAATATACCTTAAATCATATTTGGGATCCTACTGTCATTTAAGGTATATTCCTTAATTAAGGGATATTGGAGTCTCTAGTAAGCCTAAGGCAGATGGGCGGTGCCTACGACTTTTTCACTTTGCTGTATAGTAGCTGCCAGCCGCCGATGCGTCTGCCGATTTGCGGAGAACTACCGGTTTAGGGTTTAGGGTTTAGGGTGTAGGGAGAGCTTCAGGAAGCCACCGTCCGAAGAAGCTGGCATTGTCACATGGCGGGCGCTCCGCCTTTTCTGGTCTCATCTTGCCGTTTCCTTAACGGTCACGGCACTGCCCTTTTTGCGATTTCCATCGTCATGGTTCTCGCACTCTGTGCTCGGGCCGGCTATTCTAGCCGCAGTAGCTTCGTGTCCCAAAAACGTTGTGGACTCATTCTCATCCCGTCCTCGTCCTAGTCCTAGTCCTAGTCCTAGTCCTAGTCCTAGTCCAGTCCTCCTAGTCAATATCCTCATCATGAATATCAATATCTTTATCATCCTCATATCGAGGACGAGTTGCCGAAACGATTGGTCCGTCGACTTGTTCTTCTCATCACCACCACTCTGAGATGTCCGCAACGATGTGGGTGTGAGGCACACCAACATGGAAGCTAGGATTAGGGGGACCCTTGGGGATATAGACCCTCTCAATAAGGTCCCTTGTAAGAGAGCCAAAAGTTGGGTTCAGAAGGGGTACCCTTTAAGGGGTACCCCTAATAATACTACCTACAACACAAGGATCCTACCTTTGGAAACTCTGGGGCTTTAGGGTGCGATGGCCTCTGCTAGCGGAGGTTCTCTTCTCTGCAATCTATCTTGGATCCTTCTGTTTAGGGTTTAGGATTTAGGATTTAGGGTTTAGGGTTTAGGGTTTAGGGATCCTTCTGCTTAGTTTAGTTCGTGTGCCTCTCATGTCAACTATGCACACTACTCCGACTCACAATTTCTGATCGTCCAAAGCAGGTTTGCAAGGGGCAGCCGTCAGCTTCCAAATCCGAAACCTCGTGAGAAACACTATCGACTTGAAGCTCATCAGAACCTCCCCTTGCAAACATCAACGCGGACGGACGAGCCCTAACGCAGAGCCGGGGGGGTCTCAGTCCTGAATCATGCCATGTCGCCGCCGAGGGGAGGAGTCTGTTGCTACATCGGGCCTCTGTACAGAACACCAAGGTACGCTCAGTCCCTTCAAATTTATTGTGGAAACGAATTGCACCTGCAACTACTCGGGTTTATGGTTGACTGTGGATATTGTTGTGGAATGTCTTGGAAAGGCACAGGGCTATTATGAGCAGCAGTAGGATGAGAGCATGTCGGGTCGTGGAGTGTAGGGGTGAAAACGAACTGGAAGAGATGCTCTCAGCAGATTTTAGCATGTGCTTATCGTTTCATGCAGTATCGCCAAGACGGGCTCCACCGCATGAAATCGCGTGCGGCCGGTCTGCGAGAGAGCGTCGTCCCTCCGAAGTGGAGTCACGCGGATCGCCTTGGTTGAGGAAGACAGACACTCACTACCACGTTGACCCTCAACCCCACACATGAACCCAATATGGGAGCTTCAGGAAATTCAAAACCCTAAATAGTAGGCTCATGATTCTTACCCCGAATGAGATGCCCTGTTTGGGAAACCCTCGAAGTTTCCTCGGCCGTGTGACCCGAGCAAGGCCTGGCGAAAGCCGCGCAGGTACTCCTCGTCGATCTCAGATCCCTCGCGGCCAAAAGTTTCAGACTGTTTGAAAAAAGCAGGGTAAATAGAGGCATAATTACTCAAACCAGCAAGCAAGCCACCCATAGCCTTGCTTACAAAGCCCCCTGCTCCCGCAGGGGCAGGGCACTTCAAGCTCTGGGTTCCGCAAGAGCTCATGTTTTAGGCTTGGGGTGCGGGCCGCACTGACCTCGGAGTTTTGCATAGCTCTGCAAGGCACAGCACCCGGTTCGTTTGCGCAGGAGGGTGAAGACGGGATAATACGAAGGCCTGTGCACATCTATGTCGAAAGAGCTTAAGTCAAATATCGACGAAGACTTATATCATACGTGCTTGCACATGCATGATTTAGATAGGAAAGCCCATACACAAACTACACAGACATGCACTCATGCTCGTGCACACGAACAGCGGCAGAGAGAGAGAGTGTGTGTGTGTGTGTGCGCACAAAATCTGCAATCTCTTTGCGCGCGCGTGCATATGTGCACATTTGTGTGCATATGCGTGTGCTGACATACAGGTATCATTTACTGTTTACTAGTTCTTACAAGTTTCAAGTGCATGTGAGGCATACACGTGCATGTTGCAGGTCGCTGGTAAGACAAACAAGCGGACATACAGGGACAGACAGGCACAGACAAAAAAGCAACGGACACCCCGATGCACGGACGGATGGATGGATGGGTGGGTGTGTATTCAAGCTTGTCGTTGCGATGTGCAAGTTTGGAAACTACAAAGCCACGAGTCAGATACTAGTATACTAGCGATCACGCCAAAATCTACAAGGACTCACCTCTGGGCTTTAGACACTTTGTACACACTGACACATCTCCAACCATAAACGCACTACCCCGCAGCTACCCAAAAGCAAAATATCTGAAGTCGGCGCATCAGGATCACAAGCTGCGGCTGCGAATGCCGGATTTTGGGGAGAAGGCCTAGATAATGTGGGTCCTGAGGACCATGAGCCGCGGCGTCTACGATAAGCCCTCACCGCAAAACCCCTTCACTCCAAAATCCTAAGGCGACAAATGCGGGAAACTCTCGGCCCGGAACCTTCGCATACCACAGCCTGAACTTCCCTACCTGCCTTGAATCCGACACCCTGAACCCGAATACGACAAGGCTGCAACCTAAAGCTGCACACCCTCAACTTTCAATCTGGATTCCAGCACGATGAGGAAGCTGCTACTCTTCATGCTGCCAGTGTTGCTTGTGATTTTGTCCGTACGGATGTTGACTGCTAGCCCTAACCCGACATTCCCGTAACTTGGTCACAGAAATCGTGAAAGCAACACATCCCGCATTGAGGGCTGCAACACGAAATTCAGAACAATGGCAATTGCAGGGCCTCCTCCAGCATGTCGTACCAAGACGGGTTCGCCAATACGACTGCTGGAGGCTCCTGATTTGGGGGTTTACAGGGTTTAGTGTCCAGGGTGAGTTTGTGGGGTTAGAGTACAGGGGCTTCTGGCTTAGATGCGGCAATGGCGGGTTACGGCTACGGGTTGATCTGCGTTGAGGGTCAATTATTTGGGACCCCGGTCACACACTGGGTATAAACCCCGAAACCCCAAACTCTCAACCCTGAACCCTAAACGGCAAGCCGAATCCTTTGACCCCGAAGGTTCAATAGAACCTGGGCTTAGGGTCTCGGACACGATGCTTCGTGTCTGTTGAAAGCTAGGAGTATATCCGGGATGGGCACTGGAGCACCGTTCCACTATGCCTGCACTATCAATCGGTGGGTGACGGTTTGGGGCCTCTGATAGTATGGGACATGGGCTTTTGTAAGCCTTTTAGGGTTTAACGGCAAGGTTTAAGGACTCTCGGGCAAGGATAACAAGAAGGCTGGACACTTGAACTTCGGAACATAAACCGAAACCGTCAGGAGACTACTTGCAATCTTCCTGGATCTGTCGCCGGAGGCTGTACTCCGTACAATGCTACTGCGATGAACCCATGATCTTGACAGCCGGCCTCCTGCACACTCAAGTTCACATCATCCTGCACATCCTGCTCACAGCAGACTGGAACTTTGCAAAAACAATGTGAAAATCCCACTTCGTCTAGCATGTGATACTGCACCTCTTGGCTTGGAAGCAGAGCCTACTACGACGACTCAGACCGTTCAGGAGCGGGGGTTCAGGACTGGTTCAGGAGCAGAGCTGTTCGCGTCTTACCGCGAGCCTCACTGGCTGTTTCAGCCGCATCGGCTGTTTCAGCCAGCTCGGCGCTTTCAGCCGCCTCGGCTCAGCTTGCGTTCGCCCAAACTGCTGCGCAACGGCAGCGAACGGAATGATGGCTTCGGGGGTCGGGGTCGCGACGGTATTCCAACAGCTTCAAAACATGGTTGACTGCACAACCCAACGCCCTACATCCATGAATCCTCACCATAACCCCTGCAGCGCCAACCACAGGGCCCCTGCGCTGCCCGTGGTGGAGCTGTCGCTTGGAACGGCAACACCGGCTCCTCTGCAGCAGCTGATGGCTCTTGCGGTCATAGCTACGGCGGTCTCTAGTGGCAACCGCATACATTATGTTCATCGCTTCCCACTGCCTCATTATACCATGCTGCCCTTGCTTGCCATAGTGCCACAGCTTTCAGCATGATTGAAAAAGATGACTCGTTGAGGATGAGCTTATGAGGTTTGTGGGGGCGCTAGGAACCTTAAATTCCACACGATGCTTACGCTGCAATTACCACCACTAAGATTAGCATGACTTGGCTTGGCATGCGGCCATCGTGACTTCTGTGGCCACTGTGATGGTTACAGTTACAGCTTGCATGATCTCTACACCATCGCGATGGATATCATGTAGTATTCTGATTTATATTGGCTATCGGAAATTCCAGCGATGAAGTAGGCTGATGCCAACGGTTAGCACGGCCATGGTTTCGGCTAGTCTGGACATCCACGGGCTCACCACGAACGACGTGCTGCACAAAAACTATAGGTCTGTTGTGCATGAGCTACTACAGGCAACGCAGGGCACAGCCCCAAGCATGAATTTCTGACAGAGTTAGCAAAGTCATAACTCCCCAACCTGCCCTTGAACAACGAGCCCCCGGCTCAAGACCCTATTGCATACCTTTTGGAGCATTTGCAGTTTGGAGCCGAGGTTTTGGGGGTCTTGGGCCTCGGGTTTACAATTTCAGAGCTGAGGGTCTATTTCGCTCTGAGGCCCAGCCGTAAGGCCCTTGAAGCGCCCCAGCCTCCAAAGCCTGAGGTTACCCAAGCTGCAGATGTCCCTGACCCCCCTTTCTTCAACGAAGCCGGCGTTGCGGCCCCCTTGATTCAAAGTCTTCCGTTGTCAACCCCACACTTTACTTTGCACCCTAACTCCAGCCACGCACCTTCTGGGTTGCAGGCTGCAGCAGCCTGGCACATGTAGTCGGGGTTGGAGTCGGACATCGAGGCGTGGGGTTCTGGGCTTTGGGGTTTACGGTTGTGGGGTTTTGGTGCTTCGGGCTGATTTGGGGTTTCCGAAAATAGGGGACCCTAATATAGTACCCCAAATAATAGGATCCTTATTATAAGGATCCCAAAATAAGGTACCCTTAATTTTCGGAAACTCCCATTTAGGATTCAGACATGTGACATGACCATACAAGCTTGAACCCGAGA
This sequence comes from Symbiodinium sp. CCMP2456, assembly GCA_905221635.1. Taxonomy (NCBI): domain Eukaryota; class Dinophyceae; order Suessiales; family Symbiodiniaceae; genus Symbiodinium; species Symbiodinium sp. CCMP2456. Next base: position 16,245 of record CAJNDV010011780.1, read on the forward strand.
CCCTCAAAGCAAACCATCAAGACTTAAATCCAGGTTTGCGGCGCAACGCGGTCGAGTCACGCCGCATGCCAGCACCGCAGACGAAGACAGGGGTTCGGCCTGACTCTTTGTGGCTTTTGCGGCTTGTTATTTTGGTCTAGGACTTCTAGGCTCCTGGATGCAGGTCCCTGCAACTTCGGGATGTAGAAGGTGTCGGGTCGTTGGCTGCGGGAAACGATGAGTGAGCTGCGCAAGTCACTAGTATTGGGGTAGTTCTCTAAATTAGGGTCCCTTTTTGGGTCCCCAATATGGTACGGCACCCTTATAAAAAGGACCCCAAAACGGACCCTAATTTAGAGAACTAACCATTGGTGTTCAAGCTTTGCGTCCGAGTCTCGCTGTAGGCTGGCACTTGGAAGCACGGGGACGCAGACGCGTCCTAAGACGGGTTGCAGCTTCGGATTTGCTTTCGGATGGTGAGGGTGGAGGTCGAGGGCTTATACCGAATTCTTTTTGTGTGAGCTCGGTTCCTCCGTCTGCAAGCGGGTTTTGGGTTGGGGCTCGGCTCAGTGTTTAGAGTTGAGAAACTCTGAACCCTCAAACTTCTTAAGCCCCGTGACAAGGCTAACCCGTCGACTGTCCTGGGTGAGCATCTCGAGGTGCTGCTACCGATATAGTGTCTCTTAGCATCACCACTGCTGATACTCGAACAACCTGCATCATGCAGTATCATCACTATTCGTGCGAGCCAGCAGATTCCATCTCGGAGGCGATATCGCCGAGATTGAAAATTTCACAACAATAGTGTAGCAAAAAACAGCAGTGATAAAGTCGACTCGACGCAGAACCGCTTATCTGACCGCGCGGATTATATCCGTCAAATTCTGGTCAGCTCGAGCATGGCCTTACCGACTGATCCTCTGAGGGCTGTGTCCTTTGTTTCGGATCCTTCGGTTAGAACTAGATCTACAACAGCCGCAGTCAGCATATCCCTTCCGATCAAAGGTACTTGTTGACTGCGGCTGTTGTAGCCTTAGGACTTCTTCGGCTTCTCTCCCAGCCCGTACAGCAACACATCTTCCCATGGCCTGGCTCGGCCAACATCCGGTTAAAAAAGAGCCGCCAGCCTGGAAAGACTGAAAGCTGTAGGGTTAAAAGTTGCCCGGCGTAGGGTTTAGGGGTTTAGTTTAGAGACTTGCTGAGACCCAAGGCTAAGCAGGCAGGGCAGTTTGACATCAAAGCTCCTGGCGAAGGCTTTCAACTACTTTATGGCAGGGGTCATTGAGTGCGGGGTTTGGGGACAAATCCAGGTTATGCTTTTGACCAAGGGATGGTCCCACTGGCTCAAGCTGTAAGAGTCCAGCAGTATCAGTAGATGCGGAACCTACTTCTGCTGCCTGTTTTGCCAGGGTCCCATTCATCGCCGTCATCTTCGAGGTCGGACCCAAAGTTCAAACGGCACAGAGGTCTGCAGTCTGGGTGGGTTTGGTGGAAGGGTGAGATGTCCATAAACACCTGAACCCCGGGCCCCAGGCTTCAATTTCGCTCCACAGCGCGCCCCAAAAATTGCTGCTTGGCCCGAACATCTTAAGCCGCAAAACCCTGTAATCATAATTAGACCGCCATAAGCTCCACCCTAAACCCTAAACCCTAAACCCTAAACCCTAAACCCTAAACCGTGATTCACGCAACTTCAGGCAGCTCCGGGCTCAGGGGCCTGAGGCACGCCGCCCACAAACTGCAGCTGCCCCCCGCATGGTTGCCCCTGAGGGTTTAGGGTTTAGGG
>CAJNDV010011780.1:30491-45786 GCA_905221635.1 Symbiodinium sp. CCMP2456
TAAACCCTAAACCCTAAGCTCTTAACCCTAGACCCTAAACCCTAAACCCTAAACCCTAAAACCTAAACCCCAGCCCCAAAACCTAAAACCTAAAACCCTAGCCCCAAAACCCCTCTCCGCCTCTCCAGGAGCTTCGCCTTGCGCGAGGGGTCGCCACTGTGGCCGTGGCTGAGGATCTTCTGTGCCACGACGTCCTGGCATCCGGGGGGTCAAGCCAGTCTGTTAAGGGACAATAGGAGGGACCCCAAATACCCTATATATACATATATATATATATATATATAACCCTTATATACCCTTTATATAGTCTCATAAAGCCCCGATATAACCCCAAAGTTCCCTTTAAGGGTCCCTCCTTTCGTCCCTTGAGGTCTAGGGTTGGTGATGTCCTGCTTCTCATTGCTGCTGTCGCAACTGGCACGGTGTACCCGTTCTTTCTTCACGGTTTCATGCTTGCGATGGTGCTTCTGCGTTCCTGCATGCTGCTTGTAGTACCATGGCTGATTCTTTATGGCAACTATTGCTACCACTGTTCTCAGCACTTTCGACGAAACCCGAAATGCTCAACCCCTCCCCTCCCCCCCGAACCAAAGTCTGAAACCCCAAATCCTGGGCACGGCATCCTGAAATCCCTAACCCAGCGTTTTCAGATATGGTAATGGAAACTGACTGTGAGGCTTCGAGGGCTGGTCCGAGCATGTGGGTGCTTGAAGCTTTTCGCTTTGGGGCTCAGGTTTTACTGTCTCGGGTTTGGGGCTGTAGGACCGAGAGTTTGTGCTACTTCTACAGTCCACTTTCTCGAAGCTTCTGAAGGAAGGCACCTGCCCTTAATTTGGTGCGCCGATCCATAGTGTAGATTTTGTGATTCCTGCTATCACTGCAACTATTCGGCCACTGTTCCTGCTTCCATGCTTTCCTGTGCAGCTTGGGGAGCCGCCTACGCCTGGGAGACAGACCCAAAAAAATTTGTCAAAGCGCGGTCAGAAAGCAGAATTCCCACACTCTGACAAGGGTCAACAGGACTCTCCTGAGAATAAGAAGGCTAACCCTTCACCACTCAAGCTCTGTCCTTTCTGATTGGCTTGATGCGTACCTGGCTAGTGCAGCACGACAACTAGGTGTTTGCTGACATTGGATCTGATGGTGATCTCACGCGATTTCCAAGCACCCGCCCTGTTGAGTCGGCAACCAACCCCTAACACTGCAAAGTCACACAGTGAACCGACGGTTGTGGGATGTCGCTGGTCACATGCGCCATCATCCTAAACAGAATTGTCCAGCCTTCGCCACAACTTTTCCTCCGACGACGGCCTGGATGCCGATATCGAAGAGTTGCCTGACGGAGCGACGCATGGCTTAACGGCTTAACGAGCCATCGGAGCTTCGGACGGTATGCCTTCACTTTGGGGGGCTACAGTAGGGTTGAGGGACTGCGGGAAGGCTGGCTCAGAATATGGCTCTATGTGCGCAAGAGCTCCCCTTCCGAAACTCACAGCCGCGCTACGCCGGGATGACTTTCTCCAGCTTCTCGAGGTACTTGCGCGACACCTGCTACAAACAGACGCTCAACTGACTTCCTCTCCTGCCAGGAGCCGAAGCCACCACGCAGACGATTTGCACACCTTAACCCTTACGGCGGGTTGTGACAAAGAACCAAGAGCTCGCAACAAGCGGCCGTCCCGGCAGCACTGGGGGACGTCGCTTGAACCGGCAACATGAGTCATAGATCTCTATGCTAGCTGCGCTAGGACAGTAGCACATGTTAAGCTACATTGAGATCTCCAGACTGCGCAGAGAGCGCAATACCCTTAACTAAGGAATCAACCTAACTACACAGTGCCTATTATTATGCTTATGATATGAGGACTAGTCTTCTTTAAGGGGTAAGTTGGGCTTTCTGGATGCATCAACATACAAGCCTTAACAACCGAAACAGGGCTCTGGGCTATACTATACCAGAACTAGACATGAGGCACCCGAGGGAATTGCCGCCTCCTATCTCATCTGTGTCCCCAGCTCGCCTCTGGAGCTTTCGCACGCAAGGCGAAGAAGCTCAGGGCATCCACGTGCTCGTTGTTCAGCCGGACGCCAACCTTCCCGTGCTTTTGGGCTCGAGACGTTAAAACAAGCATGGCAACGTCGAAGAGAGAATCATGAGCATGGTGATGGAAAGAGTAAGTAGCAAAAAGCCCTGAGGACGAGGAGCCCGCGTAGGCGGCTCTACGAGGCTTCGGAACGAGGTTTTGGTCGAATTTACATAGCTTTAACTTCGCGATCCTTGTTGGGGAAGAGAACAAGGCCGGACCGCGGCAGGTGCATCCGGCCTTCACCAGGTCCACCTCGGGAAATCGCAAACCACAGGAAGGAGAAAAGCAGCTAAAACATACTGAGCCCTAGCTTAGGAATAGGGATGTGCAGTAAATAATCAGCCTTCTGTAAGTATTGCGCCAGCTTGAGCTAGGTTCCTTCATTAAATGAACAAGAGCCCAGGACGACGTCGAACCGCCGAGTGCCGGCACCGGCTGGTAGCCCGCGGGCTGGTAGTCGAAGCTCGCGAAGCCATGGCTGAGAGCCTGCAAAACCACTGCGGGGAAGGCGAAATCCCCACAAAACCCTACGAGAAACGTAGGAAGGCAATCAGAAAACTACGTAGAACCTACTAAGGCCCTGAACTCCATTAAAACTGTCTATGGAATCTTGATGGGTTCGGAAGGTGTCTGAGACAGTTCAGACGTTGCCTGAAGCTTGTCGAAGAAGTCCGTGATGACCTGCTGGCCAAGGCTGGAGAAAAAGCGCAGAAAAAGTTCTGGAGAGAGGGTTTAGGGTTTAGGGGTTTAGGGTTTAGGGTTTAGGGGTTTAGGGTTTAGGGTTTAGGGCTCCGACATACCAGAGAAGTAGCTGCCATAAATGCGATCGCTTTCGCAGCTTGCGGAGCAGGTGCTGGAACAGAGCATGCATTGGAAGCAGAGCTCTCACGTTGTCCCTGCTAGCACATACATACATACATGCATACATACATACATACATACATACATACATACATACATACCTATATATATATATATATGTACATACATACATGTATTCGTACGTACATACATACACAGAGAAAGGGACACACATATATATATATACTTACGGACATATTTTGCACTTTAAACCACGACAACAAACCTAGTTCCTGTCAGATCAGCACCTACCGTCTCCCTGCAACGCAAGACCTGCCTCCGCGAGGGGTAGCCTGCGATGCAGCGGGAGGCTCGGAGGATAAAGGGCGGATGCTGCGGCTAGGTTTTAGGGTTTAGGGTTTAGGGTTTAGGGCTTAGGGCTTAGGGTTTAGGGTTTTGGGTTTAGGGTTTAGGGTTTAGGGTTTAGGGTTGAGGGTTTAGGGTTTAGGGTTAGGTATTACATCCTCGGCTTTGAAGCTAGTATGGTGGGCCTTAAATGATTAGAATAAGGTTTTTGGGGCCCACTATACTATAATTATAGTAAGGAACCCCCAAAATAGTGTTGGTAGTAATTTAGGGGGGCTACGTTATGTCTTAGTGTGCCCAGACCTCAGGCTCCTCCTGGAATTCTGCTTGCGATGATCAAAGCTTCCTTGGAAATCACGGTTTTTGTTAGGCTTTTTAGGGTTTAGGGTTTAGGGTTTAGGGTTTAGGGTTTAGGGTTTGGGGCCCACCTCCACTTCATGAGGATACGCTCGCCCGCATTGTCCAAGGGCTCCACCTAGGGTGCTAGACGCGGGTTTCAGGGTGCAGGGCCTACTCGGCCGCGGGTGTAGGGTTCGCTGTTCAGGGTTGAGGCCTTTGGGTTTCTGCTTCTTGCGTCTAGATCGTTGGGGATGAAGATTTCCGGTTCAGGGCGCCGGCAACGCACAGCAGACCAGCACCAGGAGCTGAGTGCTGAGGCCGGGGCTGAGAGCTCCTGAGGCCAAGAGCAGGTACACGAGTGACTGTTCTTGAAAGAGATAAACCACGCACTGGTGCCGCGTGACAGCCGAAAGAAACAGAAGTAGTGGTGGTGGTGGTGGTGGTGGTGGTGGTGGTGGTGGTGGTGGTCGTCGTCGTAGGATGAGGCAGAGGAGGAGGACGAGGAGGCGGAGGAGGCAGCTCTGGTTCGCGTGATCATCGTTAGGATCATCGGCATATACAGCCGACATCATCGCTGCCACCTTTTATCTTTATCTTGCGGCTTTGGGATTGCTGCGGTCCTCTCCACGACGCTCGAGGCAGAGCTGCTGGATACCGGGCGTCAGCTCTCGAGGCAAGACCTGACTGGAATGTTTTGGGAGCTCAGTTGTGGTGTTTAGGGTTTTGGGATGTCTGTGCTATTGGGGGTGTGTACGGCCTTGTTCCTAGTTAGGGTGCATGGTAGGATGGAAAAGTGTGGAGTTATCGTGGGAATCCACCATGCAGCCTACAACACAAAAAAAACCGAGGAGTCCGAAACAAAGCGACCCGCCTTCCTTCCTGAGAATCTCAGGCCACAGCAATGGTGGCGGTCACCAAAGGCTCCTCAAAGAGGCACTTTCGCACGGACGCAGAGGGTACGCGCAGGAGCTGGGAAAAGGGGAGCTCTGTGAATGCGTACTGAAACCAAAGGCATGAGCCGAAGGCACCTCAACCTCCTTCGGCGGCATCGCCGGTGGCGTCGGGAAATCTCCCGCATGCTCCACCACCACCTGCCAGGTTGCCACGATCAGCTGATCATCGTCTCTGAGACCATCGTCAACAGCATGAGCAACATCGTCAACATCATCAAGAGCAGGATCGTTGACCAGCATCATCACCATAGCCATGGCCGGTTTCAAATTATCACCACCAACATCATCATCACACCACCACCATCAGCAATATCACCAGCAGCAGAGCAGCATCATCGTCATCGGCAGCGGCAGCATGAGCAAGAGAATCATCAACAAGAACAAAATCGGCATCGGCATCGGCACCACCGATGATGGCGGCTGATAGCGCGTAAGATAAACCTGATAAGCCGAAAGCAAGCGTGACTAGCAGTTGGCGGTGTGGCTAGGTGTCGTCCTCGAGCGTCGAAAGTGCTCATCTTCGGGACATGGCCGTCTGCATGAACTTTCAACTTTTGAGCAAGGCTGATATATGCTCAATTTCTCGAAGGGATACCTATAGCTTCGGAAGCTTGGGCCAACTTACAAAGCTCAAAAAGGCTTTCGGTTTGTTGGTGGTGCCTGCTTGCCGTTGGCCATCAGGAGGTGGTAGGGAACCGTCGGCGATGTTGCCAGGACATCCACACCTGGAGCACCAAAGGGCTCAAGTGCCACGTCTTGTTCGTGTCTTTTGGCTTGGAACGTGTGGCTGAGAGGCAGGGGGGCCTGTGAGGATTCAAGGCCCCTGTCTCCCTGTCTGGCCTTAGTAAGTAAGGTTATAAGTACCCCAATTGGGGTCATAATTATAGTTATCTTATTTATAACCCTACTTACTAAGTCCCATGATCCTCCAAGTAAACCCCAAAAAGAACAGGACGAGCCGCCATACTCCCTCGACAAGCGCTGTCGGAAAACGTCCAGGTGGAGGAGGCCCAGGAAGCCGCATCTGAGCAACTGAGCAACTTGGGGGGGGGGGGACTTTTTGGTGCCTCAGCTCGCCCTGCGTAATATGGTGAGGGTTCAGGGTTTAGGGTTTAGGGTTTAGGGTTTAGGGGCCTTAATGACGAAAATTGGGTTTTGCGACAAATTTTACTAAACTACTATAAAAATATAGGGACAACGCGGGAAGTGGAACTGCTAACTATTGACACATTCGGCCCGCTCTTCACCGAACCCTCAATCCTGAGTTGGGTCCAGCTGTGGTGCGCCAAGTCCCCGGTTTGGGTTGTTTTGGGCTTAAGCTGTGGAAGACCAAGCGGTGATTGCCCCGCTTCTTCTCTAGGCCACCTTCCTCCCAATCCCTCAGGGTTAAAGATTCGAAGGCTCAGTGCATCGGGCTTCGGGAAAAAAGGGACCCTAATTTTGACAACCACCCATGTACAGGAGCACCGAGCTCCAGCCTGTACCCGGAGCCGAGGACCGGGGAGATGTCCCGACGTGCCTCTGCGTCCGATTTTGAGGCTCAGGGATTTAGAGTTGCTTAGGGTGTCAAGGGTTTAGCAAGGTTCGTAATTTTAGAGCCTAGATGTTAGGTTTCTTGAGGCCCTAGGTGTAGTGAAGCCTGAAGCGTAATTAGGACTTTCAGGGCAACAGCCTCTTGAAAGCTTTAGGCTCTAGAGATTTGGGCTTGGGCTCTCGGGGCTTTCGGGCTTCACGAGAGAGCGCAGAAGCCTTACTCCCGAATCCCCAATCCCTCAACCTCGTGTGCCCCAAACCAAAAGAGGAAAAATGCCCTGAACTGCCGACAAAAACCTAAACCCTAAACTCCCAACCCTAAACGCGAAACCCTAGAATCACAAAAGTGCTAAACCTTGTACTTGGAGGATCATGGGACTTAGTAACCAGGGTTATAAATAAGGTAACTATAACTATAACCCCAATTAGGGCACTTGTAACCTTACTTACTAAGTCCCGTGATCCTCCAAGTAGGACCCAGCCGGAAAGCGCCGCCTCCCAAGGCCGACGCGCTTTTTTTGCCGACCCGAAACCCTAAGGCCCTAAGGCCCGGAGCAGCCATGATCCGAAGAGTGGGAAAGGCTGAATTCTATGCTTTAGGGTGTAGGGTTTAGAGTTTAGGGGCTTTTGGTTTAGGGGTTTAGGGTTTAGGGGTTTAGGGGTTTAGGGTTTAGGGTTGGACCCTTTCATATTCCGTTACTGTCTGGTGCTCAGCATTGAAGGCTCACGGCCTTGGGCGGTTTCATCTTTAAGGTTTTGGGCTGCAGGACCTCCACGGAGGCATCGGTGAGGAGTAGACGCTGCATCGCCGTCTCCAGCTTCTCGCCATCGCTGACGGCCTGGCTGACGGGAGATCTTGCAGCGACAGCAACACGACTTGTGAAGACAAGAAGAACAATCAGGGTAAACGTAGACGTCTTGACTGCATACATGCATGGACTAAGTGCCGAGTAGTAGTGCTGGTAGCGGTAGTGAAGGGGAGAATCACCCGTTGCAACCGGAGCAGTAGCCCCAGGTGTCATGGGCAAAGACAAGCTGAAATCCCACTTCGACACCAACTAGAAGCCAACAACTCAAAGAAGAAACAAGCTCACCCGTAAGTCGCAACACCAACCACATGTGCTCAGACGCAGCCCGCACAGAGACGTCGGGTCCTCCGGGAAGATCCCGGCATAGACCATAGGATGAGCAGGCTTGAATCCAGGGAAGGGCTCCCCGGACTTCTCACCACCTTTCCAAGGAGACTCAGACAGAGTCTACTGCATTCCTGAACGAAGCACCAAACCCGGTAGCCTGCAAACTTCTGATCAGCCCTACGGAACCCTGACTGCCCTGCCCGGAAACTCGACCCGAATGACTCGGGCCATGCCTTCCTGCCACACCGTCTCGCCCACGCGAAAGCTGCGAATGTCCTCTCGGGCACCGTTCCCTCCCTCTCCCGACATACGGTAGCCCCCCTAATCCTGAACACCAGGCGCACAACAAATCCTCACCCTAGGCTTGGTAGGACTACAGGCCCAGATGGGTAGTTGTCAAAATTATGGTCCCTTTTGGGGCACCCTAAATAATAGGTGCCGTATTATAATAAGGACCAAAAAAGGGACCATAATTTTGACAACCACCCAGATCTTGGGCGGTTTGGGAGGGTTTGCGCTTTGCGGTTTAGTGCTCGGGGCTTCAACTCCCAGAGACTCCAATATCCCTTAATTAAGGAATATACCTTAAATCATATTTGGGATCCTACTATACTTTAAGGCATATTCCTTAATTAAGGGATATTGGAGTCTCTAGGCTCAGCTCGGGGGTGTCAGCGGCGCCTTCGCACCCACGACGATGAAGCCGATCTGGCCGCTGCGCAGGTTCTCCACCGAGCAGAGGTCGGGGTAGAGGAGGCCAATATCCTCAGCTTCTGGCTGGCCGGCTTAGGGTTTAGGGTTTAGGGTTTCGGGTTTAGGGTTTAGGGTTTAGGGTTTCGGGTTTCGGGTTTAGGGTTTAGCCAATATCCTCAGCTTCTGGCTGGCCGGTTTTAGGTTTTGGGAGCTTAGAGAAAAAGCGATAAGGATCCGCTTAGGACTGAATAAAGTGTTCCGTCGCGGCCAGCCTTCCTGACTTAATAGTTACACCCTGAACCCGAACCCCTATCCTTACCCAAGACCCTCACAGAATCGCCATGACCCCTTGTAAAGCCTCAACAAATCCTATCGTCCTATCAAACAAACCCCTGTGAGCTCCATAAGACTCCATAAAACCCTATAGACTCGACCAAGATGCCATGGCGACGTGGTTCCTCCCGCTGTAGGAGCCTCGCATCATCAGCTGAAGCGGCAGTTTAGGCGTCAAGAGTTCAGGGGCTTAGGGGTTTAAGGTTTAGGGCTTAGGGGGTTTAGGGTTTAGGGCCGTCTAGGGTTTAGGGTTTAGGGTTTAGGGTTTAGGGTTCAGGGTTCAGGGTTCAGGGGCTAGGGCTGGGGGTTGAGCGTTTAGCGGTTTTTAGTCTTTGGGTGCTTGGAGCTTTTGACTTAGGCTTTTCCTGCTTCAATTTGGCTTTAGGGTTGTCGAAGCCCGGAGTCCTGAAACCCCGCAACAGTGGAAACCCGAACCCCCAAACCCTCATCCTACATAACCCCTAGACATCGATCCAGCGATCCCCTGCAGCCCAAGGAGCAGTGGATCCTGCTGCCTTTCTTCAGCTCCCCATCTTGGATGGCGATCAGCAGCACCATGCCGCGCCGACCTAAGGGTTGGTCCGGCTTCGGGGATTGCAGCAAGGAGAAGACTTGGTCTTTGGGTTGAAGGCTTTTTGGGCTCAGGGTTTAGGGCTTTGAGTGTAGGGTGTAGGGGCTTAAGGCTTAGAGTTTAGGGCCGAGGAGGGCCACTGATACATCTGGCAGGCCGAGCTCTTGAGTCACCAACCAGGGCATGCACGGACTGTTGATGCATGAACCGGTGCCACAGCATCACACACGTGCTGATGATGATAAGCATGACGGTGCTGATGCTCAGCATGATGGACGACATGCTGGAGTACATCTTTGATGATGAGGGTGATGATGACGGTGACGACGCAGTGATGATGGTGATGATGGTGACCAAGGAGAGGGTGATGCGGAGATGAGGATCATGCAGAGGATCAGGACGATGACGAACACACGTGCTGCTGCAATTGCTGCTCATACGAAGTGTGGCAAGGCAAGAAGAGACAATAGCAGCAATAGCAGCATCATCACCATCACAACAGCAAATTAATGATCGTACGTAGCCAAACAGACAACATGAAGAAGCGCGTGCGGGAGAAACAGGGCATCAACAAGAATAGCAACTCAAAGATGCACGCTCAAACACTACCACGACGAAGGCAACAAACGACGACCACGAGGACGGCCACGATGACCACGACTGTGTGACTATAACCACAACCAGGACGACCAGGACGACCACGACGCTTGACACGGTAAGGTCGCCCCGGGACTTCAAGCGTTTCCCACAAGCCTAGAGGATTCAATATTTCCATTGGGGCTTCGGGTTCGTCCAATGTATGTGTCTTGCAAAGGTGCCCCAAAAGTGGCTGAAGGCATGTGTTGATTGCCCGACGGGCCCGAAGATAGAAGCACTTTGGGAAGCAGGGTGGACTAAGTGAGCCTTTCGTAGCCCCGAACCCGAAGTCCTATTTAGCTAACTAATCCATCAAAGCGGTTTAGGGTTTAGGGTTTAGGGTCAGTGTGACATTTAGAATTCTGGAAGTCCAAGAAGCTGTCGTAGTACGCATCGAAGAGCAAAGCTTTGAAAGGCGCCTGCGCTTTGCCTGGACCGCCGAAGGACCGAGCGAGGTTTCACGGTAGGCTTATGTCACAATTATAGGGCCGTCACTACGGGTTGCGAGTCCAGGATTACATGGTGCAGGTTTTGGGTTTGGGGCCGAGTGACTGCCGTGGTTTTCCTGCTGGGAGTTTGAGCACAGCATGGTGGCCCAGAACCTTCGACATGCCCTTTCGACATACCCCATCGCTATGGACAAAGTCACAGAACCCACAAGAGGGGTATGACACCTCTTCCAGGCTTTTGGCATTCAGACCGGCCCCTCTCGAGTTCAAAACTCCGGCTGGTCCTAAACCCCCGGAGCCAGAAATTTCTAACTTCGGAAAGACAAGTCCTACCCTCCTCCTCCGGCCTCTGGGAGGAGGCACCTTGTGGATGATGGCCTCCCAACAGCGCCGATGACTAATGTAGGGGCCTTAAGAATTAGAATAGGGTTTTGGGGTTAGTATAAATATAGTCGAATATACCCCAAACCCCATTCTAATTTCTAAGGCCCCTTTTTTATGCCGAGCCCTATTTTCTGCTGGGGCCTTCCGTCAACTTTCACAAGCTTTGACACAAGGCACTTCGAGGTTTGTGGTTGAGACCACAAACCCGAATCCTCCGAACCAGCTACCCCTGAACCCTAAACGCTAACGCGCTATCACGTCAACTTGGATGATCATGGGGCTTAAGAAAGTAAGGTTCTAAGTACCCTAATTGGGGCTATAATTGTAGTTACCTTATTTATGACCCTAACTACTACGTCCCATGATCCTCCAAGAAGGAAACTCCTTCACTTAAAACCCTAAACCCTAAACCCTAAACCCTAAACCCTAAACCCTAAACCCTGAACCCTAAACCCAAAGCTCCGGCTGCAAGAGCCCGGCCTCCAGCAAACTCGGAACACCTTGTCCTGTCTTGCCGGACACCTGACAGGCTTTTGGGGTTTAGGGTTTAGGGTTTAGGGTTTAGGGGTTTAGGGGTTTGGGGGTTTAGGGTTTAGGGTTTAGGGTTTAGGCTTTTGGGGCCTTTTGAAAGGTGTTACAGACCTGGGCGGCTTTTGTGAGCGTTTGGGAAGACAACCGTCCCTTGTATTTTCGGGGTCCTTGCATTCACCATCCTACTCCGGAGGGGAAAAGTTGGGCCCTGCATTTTCTGGAACTCTCATACAGCCTTACAAGCAGATAGGCCATGGCTCCAGACAAGACCTGAACAACATGAAGCTCGCACAGGGCATAAACTTGTCGGGTGTCGGTTTTCAGGCTTGCGGAGTTGCGTGATCCCAAGCATCGAACCCTGCTTGCAAGCACCCAGGAGCCTCCAGAACTTCGTCCGTGGAGACTCCCGTCAGGACGGACATCTGCCCTCAGCTCACAGACTTTCAGGTGAAAGTGCTCCTAGACGAGCTCAGTACCGATACGAAGACCTCAAACAAAATTCAGGGTTCTTTGCTTAGGGACTGAACAGAAAACAATGAAGCAGGTTTTGTGGCCGGGATGGAGTTTCATAGCTTCGTGAGCGCACCACCTGCGCAACCCACGACTCTGAAATCTAAGCCAGGGGTCGTTTGACCTCCTCCTTCTGCGCGTGGTCCAGGTCCACCTGCAGAAAGTGAAGAAACAAAGAGGATCACTTAAGATTTGAGACTTTGGACAGCGGTAATTGGACTTGCCGATACGGTCCTAACGCATTTTGCAGGTGCTTTGGGGATTGAGTATACAAGCCTCATTTGCGCTTGGCGGACTGCAGGATCTATAGGCTTTCTTAACCGGGCTTACATCGTTTCTGGGAGCTTTTGTAACCTTAGTAGGGCATTCGTAAGGTTTCTGATCAACCAAGCCTCCATGACTTGAGCGGGACTTCCATGGGATGCTTTACGACAGCGCTTAAACAAACAATTTTGCAAGGCGGCAGCAGGCCAATGAGCTTACTAGATGGACCCGAGCAACTCCAGAAAGAGCTTTGGGCGGCATAGTGCGCTGTAGCTGTCGGGTTGGTTATACAACCTATTCTAGACTGTAGGCTTGCAAGTGTATGGGGGACCGTAGGAGGACTTGAGACAACTTGTCTAGAGCACCACAATGTTCGCAAACAAGCACGTGCGGTTTGGCCAACACCCCTGCTTGGAGGATCATGGGACTTAGTAAGTAAGGTTATAAGTACCCTAACTGTGGCTATAATTATAGTTACCTTATTTATAACCCTAGTTACTAAGTCCCATCATCCTGCAAGTGCCCGAAACCCGAAAGCAACGCTCAAGCTCAAGGCAAAGCTGCAATCTCGAAACAAAAACTCCAAGCCCCGAACAACAAAGTTTTCGTCTTCCCGAAACCCTAAACCCTAAACCCTAAATCCTAAACCCTAAACCCTAAACCCTAAATCCGAAACCCTAAACCCTAAACCCTAAATCCTAAACCCTAAACCCTAAACATTGAAGCTTGGAGCCTTGCTGAGGGCACAGAGCACCTCCAGGTCTGCTTCGAAGGCCTTGCAGGAGGCGCTTGGAGGATCATGGGACGTAGTAAGTAAGGGTTAGGGTTTAGGGTTTAGGGTGTAGGGTTTAGGGTTTGGGTGTAGGGTTTAGGGTTTAGGGTTTAGTCAGTAAAGTTAAAGGTACCCTAATTGGGTTTACAATTATGGTTACCTTATTTTTTACCCTCGTTACTAAGTCCCATGATCCTCCAGGCAGGGGAGGCTTTTGGGGGGTCTTGGGTTGGGTTTCGGATCTCGGGGTGAATGTTCCCAGAGAGCCCAACTTACCCCTTAAAAAAGGAATATACCTTAAATTATAGGCGCCGTAATATTACGATTTAAGGTATATTCCTTGTTTAAGGGGTATTGGGCTCTCTGGGCTTAAGGATTCTTAAGCGCAAGGTAGAAGGGAGCTGTGTTCTTGCGTTCTGTTTCGTCTGCTTCTTGTGTACATGCGGCCTTGACAACATGAGGCATGGCAAGCTGTACCTTAATATATATATATATATATATACACACACACAAAAAAAAACCTAAACCCTAAACCCTAAACCCGAAACCCTTAACCCTAAACCTATATATTTATATATCAGAAAATGATTCCGCAGCCGACCGGAACTTCAACCCAACGGCTTCCTGCCTGGTGGAAAGTCGAGACGGTCTGGGCCTGGATGCCTCCCAAAGGCTCCGGGTTTAGGGTTTAGGGTTTAGGGTTTAGGGTTTAGGGTTTAGGGTTTAGGGTTTAGGGTTTAGGGTTTAGGGTTTAGGCTTGGGCTTGGACCTTCAAGTCTCCAGCCGGGCCTTGCACGGCGTCGCAGAGCAGCACGGCCCCCTGACACGCGTGCAGCGACCGGGACACCTCACAGGGCAGAGGCATCCCGGCCCTAAGGAGCGGATGGCAGTCGCTTACTTGGAGGATCATGGGACGTAGTAAGTAAGGGTTTAGGGTTTAGGGTTTAGGGTTTAGGGTTTAGGGACTTAGTAAGTAAGGTCATAAGTACCCTAATTGGGGTTTTCATTAGAGTTACCTTATCTATAACCCTAGTTACTAAGTCCCATGATCCTCCAAGTAGAGAAGCTGCAAATGACATGACAGGGAGCTTCCTGGTCCTGGCAGTCACCCCCTTCTTGCCCCGAGCCCCTCGAGCTCACACCCACCCCTCCAGCTTCGGGGGTCTTTAGGGTTTAGGGTTTAGGGTTTAGGGTTTAGGGTGATCCAACAAGTAGATCCTAAGTTTAAGGGGGTCTTGCAAGAGAATCCTTCGACCCGGGCCTCGTACGAGAAGTCCACATGTCCAGGCGTGTCGATCCTGGGAGCTCACTCCAAGAAATGAATAGGAAGGCAGCAGGACCAAGGTAGGATCCTTACCAAACTCAGTCCAAAATCACGGACCCCCACTCTTCTACCCCATAGCATGGGCCTTCAAGCTGGAAACACAAAAGTCGACGCTTCGGCCCTGTCCAGCCAATTTAGCTCGATCCATATCCGAACCAGACGACGCAGATTCTAAATATAAGCATGGCGCAGACCATTCAAGGTGTATCAGGGGTTCCGACACCCAAGGACCTCGACCCGGAACTTCGAAGGCCCTCCGTTCAGGGCGAGGATCAGGTTGAGCAGGTACTGCAACCCATCCTTCTCCGACCGGACCAGCATCGAGCAGGTCTGTGCCTCTCTGTTCTCTTCTCAAAGCCGCTTCAAGATCAGCTGTGAACCAAAGTTGTGCTTGAAACCTAAAACGAAAGCTGGAACACTAAACTAAACCACCCAAGCCATAAAAACCCTAAAGCTTTAACAATCTTAACCCTAGAAACCCAAAAAGCCCTCAACCCAGGCACCTTGACAGTGATGCCCCGCTCGCGCTCCACCTCTACGCAAGCAAGGATTTCGGACACCGGCCGGACGCTGTTTAGGGTTCAGGCTCCAGGGTGTCAGGTTTAGGGTTTAGGGTCTAAGGTTTAGGGTTTAGGGTTCGGGGTGTCAGGTTAAGGGTTTAGGGTTTAGGGTTCAAGCTTTATGTTCAAGGACGGCACACCAGGACACGCTCTAAACTCCTGGCCTCGAGACCGTCGAGGAACTGCTCCCTCGCATTCTCCGGAATCACGCCTTGGTTCAGGGTTTAGGGTTTAGGGTTTGGGGTTTAGGGTTTAGGGTTTAGGGTTTAGAGTTTACCAGAGCTTGGAGCTCGGAGGTCAGTCACTATAGGGCGCGCACTATATAGGGTTACTCGAATGATGTGGCATGATAGGGTTTCGGGATGCTTCGGGGCACCGGCAAATTGCTGCAAGGCCGGGCCAACGGCTGCAAGCCCCGTGCATCCACCGGAATCCAACCCCTCCACCTCTCCAGAAGCCGTTCCCTTCCTCGAATCCTAAAAGCCAAGCCTGCAGCTCTGATCAATGGACCTTATTTGGAGGATCATGGGACTTAGTAACTAGGGCTATAAATAAGGTAACTATAAGTATAACCCCAATTAGGGTACTTATAACCTTACTTACTAAGTCCCATGATCCTCCAAGTAGTCCCTTCCCTGACTTGAGCCAAAGCTCCAACAGTAAATCTCCCGAGAAGTTCGAAGCCAAGGCGCCGCAAGATTGCAGGAGCCGATCGCAAAGCGTGCTCTTCCCGTGGTCCACGTGCGCGATGATGCCTTTGAGCGATGGCTGCGCTTCCGAATTTCCCTTTTGGCTATATAGGGCTTCTAAACCCTAAACCTATAGTCTCTAAACACGACATCCTATAGTCCCTACACCCTAAACCCAAAACCCTATAGTCCCTAGACCCTAAGGTTTCACGTTGGGTTGACGGCATATGGTGGCGGGGCTTCTCGGATTTAACGAGCTCGGGGCTTTCCGCGAGCTTGCCTGGGCCCCCAAGCCCTTCCGAGATTGCAGCTTGGACCTCCTGGGTTTAGGGTTTAGGGTTTAAAGTTTAGGGCTTAGGGTTCA
>CAJNDV010011780.1:54087-64221 GCA_905221635.1 Symbiodinium sp. CCMP2456
AACCCCGAACCCCCAAACCCCCAAACCCGGCCTGCACCTGGCTGGCCACGCTTATTCCTCCTCTTGGAGATGCTTGTGGAGGCCTGGGTCTTCAACAGGGAACCCTTAAGGGTTCCCTTCAAGGTTTAGGGTTTAGGGTTTAGGGTTATAGGAGCCCTTAAAGGAGCACTTTATATCAAAGGAGCCCTTCAAGGAGCCTTTAAATTATAGGAGAGCTTAGAGGAGAATTTTATGGAGCCCTTATACTATAGGAGCCCTTAAAGGAGCAATTAAAGGAACCCTTCAAGGAGCCCTTATAAAGGAATCCGTAAGGAGCTTTAGGGTTTGAGGTCTGGGTGTAGGGTGTTTGGATGCATGGCCTGAGGGTGTGGGGTTTCTTGCGTTTCGGGTGAATGGTTTGGTGAAGATAGTTGGGAAAGCCAAAGACTTCAAGCTTTTCGAGCTTACCAAGCCTCGGTTTGGGTGCGGGCCGCGTAGTGCGACGACGTTCCCACGAACATTTGGAGGTGCTCATGGGAGATACCAGGAGTCGCCATCGATCCGTACAGCCTGAACTTCCCCGTAATCCCGAACCCAACGACCCTGAAGCCCGCCCCTAAAGCTCGTGCTTCAGAGTGCTTCCTGTGTGCACAACAACCGTCATGGAGCATCGGAGACTCTAGAGCCGAAACCTCAAAAAGTTTCCCTAAACCCTAAACCCTAAACCCTAAACCCTAAACGGTTCCCGAAACTCCAACGGCAGAGACCTCAAAGAGGTTTGCATTTCGGAAACCCCAAAGGAGCCGAAATCTTCGATGCTTCAATCCTCAGAGAGCCCCCCTGCCCTCAAAGGAACCCTCAAAGGAGCCCCCTATAGATCCCTAATAGCAGACTTTCAAGGGTTCCTTTAAGGGGTTCCTTTACCCCTCAAGGCAACGACAGACACCAAGGCCGGGACCTTGTCCCGAAGCTCGTTCAGCGAGTAAGGCCTGCCCCAAAAGAGAGGGTTCTACAGAAGTTTAGGGTTTAGGGTTTAGGGTTTAGGGTTTAGGGTTTAGGGTTTAGGGTTACAGGGGCTACTGTTTAGGGTTAACGGGGTTTTTTTGACACCTCTTTAACAACACAGGTAGGCTTAACAGGGTTTAGGGTTTAGGGTTTTGCGGCTTCAGGGTTTTAAGGCTCAGCGGTTATACTGTGGGGCTTACCAGGGTGACTATATGTGTTACTGAGTTACTGCTTAGGTGACTGCATAATACTGGAAGGTCTGGGGTTTAGGGGCTGCGGGCTGAGGCTTTAAGATTTTGTGGGTTTGGGGTTTAGGGTTTGGGGTTTAGGATTTAGGGTTTAAGGTTCAGGGTTTAGGGTTTAGGGTTCAGGAGTTTAGGGTTTAGGGTATAGGGCTTAGGGGTTCTGGTCTTCGTGGCTGGGCGACATCAGGCTTTGGGTTCTTGGGCAGCACGAGACGAAGGCAGGAAGTTAATGTAGAGGCCTTAACAATTAGAACAGGGTTCCTTTAAAGGGCTCCTTAAACAGGGTCTAGAAGGGTTACTATAAGGGCTACCATAAAGGTTTAGGGTTTAGAGGCCTTCAAAATCAGAATAGGGCTTCGGAGTATATTCTACTATGATGACAATAAGGAACCCTAAAATAGTATTGGTATTATTTAGGCTGCAACAGTACCCCCAAAACCTGAAACACTAAAGCCCTGTCAGAACGAATCTGCGATGCCTACAAGCAATCTCTGTCGTAAGACTCCTTCATTCACTGTATTATGTCGCGTTGCATAGCAATGTACTTCATCAATACCTTGACTACGACATAACCCTTGTCTTCCTTCGCTCGCTACTCCTGGTTATACCACTGCTTTCTCACTATTGCCGTTATGGCACTAACTAGTCAGCTCTGGTCTGGTCTGTCGTATGATAGCCCGTAACCCTACCCTGCACCTTCAACCGCTAGCCGCTAACCCTGAACCCCAGAACATCAAACCTTAATCCTGGGGTCTCACCAAGGAACTTTGTCTAAGCGACCATAATATGGACAGCAGATAAACATCACTTGCCTGTTTATCGCAACTAGGACTCACTTTCTTCGCTCCCCCCAAGCACGAGCCGGCCTCTTGTCAAAGCTTTCTTCCTTACAGGCTTGCGTGCTACTTCAAGTTTACAGCCTGGCCTAGACTCGCGGCACATGTTTGACATCCAAGCATGCCAAAGTGAGAGTCACACTGATACTGATAGTGGGGATTGTAAAGGTGCAAGTCATGCAAAACTGGCAAGACTAGCAACAGCTGTACCAACAATCGTCATGATGCTCTTGCGGCCCCAGGACTCAGCGAGAGACATGTCTACGCTTCTTGTACCGTGATACAGCGAACTGTTTCAAAAAACATGTCGGTGTTCGTCGATGCTGTTTTATGCACCTTCATCCCTTTCTCTCGTAAATCTGGCGTGATGCTCGACTAAGCCCTGACTTCTGAACGCCAGACAGGGGTTCAAACCCCCTAACCCTATCAGGTGTCGGGGCTCCAAACGTCCGAGGCATGCAGCTCCAAGGGATGCATCCTGCTTTTCCTCCGCCTGCGGGGCCTGCGTCCCGTACCCCCAGAAAGCCCAAGACCCCTTAAATAAGGAATGTGCCGTAAACTATAGGGCCAGAAGGGGCCTTAAGATTTATGATTTTAGGTGTGTTCCTTTCTGTAAGGGGTATTGATTGGGCTCTCTGGGCCCCACAAAGCTGAATCCCAAAGCCTTCCAAAGAAATCCCATGCCCGACTCAGAAACGAGGGTTTAGGGTTTAGGGCTTAGGGTTTAGGGTTTAGGGCTTAGGGTTTAGGGCTTAGGGTTTAGGGCCGCGGCATCTTCGTCATCGTCATCGTCGAAGTTACCCTGCGCATTCGGGACGAGGCCTGGGCACAGTCAGATGCCGCCACTTCAATCTTCGGGTTTTTACAGGGCTCTTACAGGTGTTTTAGGGTTCTTGTAGGGTTTGGGGGGTCTTAGTGGTTTTCTTGAGGGCTCTTCCAGGGTTTACGGTTAACGGCTTCAGGGCGTTAGGGTTGGGGGCTTCGGGATCGTCAGGGTTTTACAGGGTAGGTCTTGTGTGGTGTGCATGGGTGGGGATCAGGGGACTTGGTGAGTCAGACAAGCTGTCGTTGCAATGACGAAAAGCCCCAAGCTTGATAGTGTAGCCTGAAAGGGTTTGAGGTGAACTAGCACTACTTACGGGCATGATTTGTATGTAGATAGTTCTAGTGCCATGTACATGAACAGACCGCGATGTTTGGCTTTACCCTGAGCTTGGCCGCGCGGCAGATTTGTTATTCTTTTGCTTTCCTTCTGTTCCTTCTGTCGGTTTGGGTCAAGGGCTGTTTGTTTGGAATTGAGGTTTGGGTTTCGGTCTAGACGCAACAGCGTAACACGTAATTACGTTGATCTCGAAGCACCCCCTTCCAAGCTAAACGTGGAATCCCAACAAACCCCGGTCAATAACTCTGACCCATCGCTCTGGCGCTTGGGGCTTCTTGTATGTGATGGAAACGCACGGCCTAATGTAGGGGCCTGAGTACTTAGAATAGGGTTTTGGGGGTCCTCTATTATAAACTATAGTACCCAATCGGACTCTACTCAAGCCCCTAGAACCCTACAAAACCCTGAATGACCCGTAGAGCCTGCAAAACTTTGAAGTTCACATGGTAAACCCCGACAATCTGGGGGTTTCCGAAAATAGGGGATTTTAATATAGCACCCTAAATAGTAGGATCCTTATTATAAGGACCTCAAATAAGGTACCCCTACTTTTCGGAAGCTCCCATCTATCACCCTAAATCCTGAACTCGAAAAACTAGAACTGGGCCCAGTGGCTGAAGTGTGCCGCAGACGGAATGTCCATCGGTTTCTTGAGGCTTCCCCCATCTTGCTTCTGGCCAAGGGAGGTGAAGTTTCAAGAAGGTTTCAGGCTCTTGGGTTGAGGGTTATATGGTTTAGGTTTCAGGCCGACTCTTGGAGGAGCATGGGACTTAGTAAGTAAGGTTATAAGTACCCTAATTAATTGGGGTTATAATTATAGTTAGCTTATCTATGACCCTAGCTACTAAGTCCCATGATCCTCCAAGTAGGGTCTTGGTGGCCTGGGGTCTCTGGCCACAACTACTGGTCGGGCCTGAAGTTTTACTGCAGCTTTTGAGGCTGAGGGGTTACCCTGAGCCTTAGAGCCCTAGAGCTTTTGTTTAAGGTTCCCTTAACCCTAAACGCTAAGCCCTAAACCCTAAACCGGGCCTAGGCCGTAGGGTCAGGGGATTCGGATGTCGAGGTAGCAGAAAGTCTCACACCAAGCTCCAAGGAAACCCTACTTGGAGGATCATGGGACTTAGTAGCTAGGGTCATAGATAAGCTAACTATAATTATAACCCCAATTAATTAGGGTACTTATAACCTTACTTACTAAGTCCCATGACCCTCCAAGTACATGCTCTTGATCCCAGCTCCTGCCTTCGGCTGCGCACTGAGTCCGGTCCGAGCATCTTTGGCCAGGCATGCCCGAAAGATCATCAGTGCCTGCAGTGAAGATTTGGAAGCAAGCCCGAATATACAGGTCTGAATATTAGACTCAAAATACTATGGGAACAAAAAGACTTCGGCCAGTGGTTCAAGCTTGCGAGGGTGGAATTGCAAGGCGGGAGTTGCCTTTAGAGCAATCTTCATCATTGCAGTCATTGCTACCAGTATGATCATGAGCATCTTGCTTAATCAGCGGACATAATCGTCGATTTCAAACCAACACCGCGTTCCCAATCCTCTTCCCTGCCAAAACTTGACCTTTGTAGCCCTTCTGCAAGAGACCAGCCTCCTCCACATACGTGAGATGATGGTTCCTCGGAGCCACGATCAGGCCGCGCACTGAACCCTAAATCGGCTTGGCTGCAGGCGAAACAAAGCAATGATTTCAACTCTGCGAATCGTCGCCACCCCAACATCCAGCTCAATGGCCCAAGAACCCTGACTGCAAACCCCAAGCCGCGTCAAAGACGTCCGACCGGGCACCGCGCATCTGGGAGTCCCGCTCGTCCGGAGGTGAAACCTGAGAACAGAGTCTCTGGACTGCCTTTGAGGAGCCCTATTGAGCATAGAATCATATAGGCTTCCCCAAAAACACCATGGTTTTCACAGTTTCCTAAATAACCCTGATTAAGCCATAAACCCAAAATTCCATATTTTGAATCCTGGGTCCTAAACCCCAAACCCCTTAACCCATCCCCCCTCTCGGAAAACCCTCAGCCCTCTAACCCTGAAATAAGAACTCCGAACCGGGTCCTAAACCCTAAACCCTAAACCTAACGTAAAAGCAGGAGGATGCCCTGCACCCGATTTAGCCTCAAATGTTCATGGCCTAATGTAGGGGCCTTAATAATTAAATAATTAGAATAGGGTTTAGAGTTTAGGGTTTAGGGTTTAGGGTTTAGGGTTTTGGGGCCCATTATACTATAACTACAATAAGGAACCCTAAAAATAATATTGAGAGTTATTTTAGATGCCTATATGAGGCCCTAATTAAGCCCTGGCAGGCAGCCTTCATCACCGGAACATCGCCCTCGTAGCCTGCAGGATGACGAAGCTCAGGCTTTTGTGGCTTCAGGGTTTGGGTCGTTTGTTTGACACCTGATTCCTTTCCGCCCGGCTTGGGATTTAGGGTTTAGGTTTCAGGGTTTAGGCTTTGAGGCTGACGGTTTTTCAAGTGCGGTGCGAGTTCCTAACGTGAAGGACCCTAAACCCTAAACCCCACCCCCAAAACCCTAAACCCTAAACCTTAAACCCTAAACCCTAAGCAGTGGCGGCATGCCTTGGGCCTTGGGACCGCCGCGACCTTCGCAAGGAGACCCCGGCAATCCCCGGCCTGCATCGACCAGGCCGGGGATCTCCTCCTTCAGAAACCTGAGTTTAGGAGTGTTTAGGGTCTAGGGTTTAAGGTTTAGGGTTTAGGGTTTAGGGTTTAGGGTTTAGGGTGGGGTTTACGGCTCAGGGAGTTGTAGGATTTCGGGGCTTTCGGGAGAAGAGTTATAGGAAGTTATAAGGATAAACCCGAGCCCCACAAGGGGCCTTCTGAAGGTTTCGTGGGGACCTGCTAGGGGTTTCTAAGGCTTCACATGGGAAGTAGTTTAAGGTTTAGGACTTGCTAGCGTTTGGTGTTTAGGGTGATTAAGGTCTAGGCCTAGGCTCTCTTGGGTGTAGGGATGCGGTGCATCGTAAAATGGAGCCTATGCTGATGCACCCATAACTGACATTAGTGCACATAGTATGATGTTGATGAGTCCATGAAACGGATCCGGCTGCAGATTTTCGGTTTATCTTTGCACTGTATATGGACTGTTCACTTATTTGGAAATATTCCCTGGACACCCCCCATGCCCTAAACCCCAAAACCTCATAAATCTGAAAAACGATATAGGCATGCCCTAAACCCCAAAACCTCATAAACCTGAAAAAATATCGACACCCTGATAGAACCCCTTAAGGGAACCTTACGCCGCAACCCGGCAATTTTGGACGAGAGCCGGGTCCCCGGCTTCACCACATCCCAGATGTGCGGGCGGCACCTTCAGCCACGAGGTCTTAAGATTTACAGTCTGAGGGCTTAGGGTTTAGGGTTTAGCGTTTAGGGCTTAGGGTTTAGGACTTAGGGGTTTAGGGCTTAGGGCTTAGGGCTTTCTAATTATAATTTTCGGTGCCAGGATGCGGGCTGAAAGGGGTATGGGGTCCAGGTCTTTTCTATACGGGCTTGAGACTCAAAGGGTGTATGGTCCAGGGTTTCTTGAAGGGCTTCGGGTCTAGAAGGGGCTTAGGGTCCAGGATGCTGACACCACCTGTGAGTTGCGAAGGGTTTTGGATCCAGTGGTTAAGTGGTTTGGCGGGTTGTTAATCATGCCTCTGCTCCTGAAAACGAATTACAGCAGCATCCTACTCCTACGTTACCTAACAATGGGGAGTTTATGAACCCAGGGTCTAGATTCTATAGACTCGGGTTTCAGGGTCTTAGGGGATTTGCATCTTGTGGCATCCTGCGCCGTTTAGGTTCCAGTTGTCGGAACTTGCTGGAGAGAAGCTGCCTCGGGGCTCCGTGCAACTGGCAATCCGGAACCCAACACTCCTCTAAACCCCTAAACCCCCTAACCCTAGACGGGAGCCTGAATGACTAGAGAAGATTTTGGCGGATGGCTTGTACGGACTGTATACGGGCTAGAAGGAGGGACTACCAATCATTCCAACACACTTCTTACACCTTAAAGCCTTGAGGTGCTAGATCCTGAACGGCAGGCCCTTAAGCCCAAAGCTTGCAGCTCATCGTGCTTGGTGCTTGGGGCTCAGGGTGGAAGACCTGCACAAGAGCTGGACGAAGTCTCCACCGGGGCCGCCGCTCTTCGAGGATTCTGGAGAGTTCTTCCACATCCTTGTCCTGCCGGGCTTTTTGTGTATCAGGGTTGCTATACAGCTTGCTGTAAGGGCTCTGAGGGGTTTATAGGGTCTTGGGTGCTTGCGGTTTTGGGGGCTGGAGGTTTAGGGATTTGGAGTTGTATCTTGAGGTTCGGGGCATATCGGTATAAGGGTTTGAAGTTGCTCGGGTTTTGGGGATTCGGGCCCAGCGCTTTGGAGTTTATTCAAAGAAGGTAGGGTAAGGATCTGGGATGCTAGGGTTTAGGCTTCCAGGGGTAGGGGTTTCGGGTTGAGGTCTGGGGTTTAGGGTTTAGGAGCAAGGGTTTAGGAGCTAGGGTTTAGGAGCTAGGGTTTAAGGTTTAGGGTTTAGGGATCAATGGCACAACAAACTGATCGACGCTGACGCCGCAACTTCAATCCTCAACGGCTGGCCAACAGCAAGTAAACTCCTAGTGTCTAGGCTCAGGACTACCAGGAACCAAGACTTCAGCAAGATGAGGCAAGCGCTCTCACAACCTCGGCTGAACCTACAGAGCCTACGACCCTGGAAACAATCTAAGCAGGCTACAAACACTCCTAACACCTAAAGCCTAAATGCTGTTATTTGACAGTGACTGACCCTTGTGATACTTTCGTGATGATCGTGTCATAACTGTCCGTGTAGTTCTCCCCTTGTATGTTGGCGAAAGACTAGGTTCTACCCCCATCGAGTAACAGTCTACAACAGGTGGTATTCAACTGCTGCTGAATCAGGGCAGTATCCAAGAGACTCGGTGCTCCTCTGAGGGTTCTCTAGGGCTTCCGAAGAGAATTTGGCTCAGTTTTGGGGTCCTTATGATAACGATCCTCCTATTTAGGGTACTATGCTTTGAGAGTTTTGGGGTTTAGGGTTTTGGTGTTCGGAGTCCAAGCATTCAGCTATCGGGCTTCAAGATCCGGGCCTCAGGGCCTTTCAGTTTAGGTTGCCAGCACCTGCTTTGGGGGGATAGACACCCTTCCTATATCCCTACATAACTATGATCCCAGATCCCGGAAGGCAGCCCTGACCGAAGACTGCCTACCTTAACCCCCTTGTAGCAAGAGCCTTCCCGTTGGTGGCATGCTCGGTTCTCTTGATCTGCTGCAAGGTCTCCTGCAGGGCCTCATAAGGGCGTTCCTAAAACATCAGCCCTGCAGCGCGGGCTGTAATGGCGACAATGATAAGAAGAAGCTTGTGGGTGGGCAGGCAGGTTCAAGCGGGGACGGCACGCGTCCAGGTTGGCAGCGACACGGCTTCTCCGGCGCATTCACATGGAGTTAGAAAGGGAATTAGAGAGGGCAGAAGCGGAGGGAAGGAGCGCGCCAAGGTTGCACATGTCAGGGCTGGCATGACGCGGGCCGCCTTGGCTTGGGGGAGGGGACTGGGAACACACATGTGGGGAAGCCAGTATTCAGACCTCGACTTTACCTAAACCTTAAACAACTCGTATCTCAGACCCTGCACCGAACGCAACCACCGACAATCAGATTCCACTCACTTCCTGAAAGACTCTTGGCCTGATCCAATACTCAGACTCAGAAAGTTTTTAAGGTTTAGGGTTTAACATGGAAGTGGCGGTTGCGGCTCTGTTTGGGTCTCGCGCTAGTCATGTAGGCTGGATATGGGGAGGTTCCGCTGGAGATTTCACAGGCGGTAGTTCAGACCTAGAGAAGGACCGAAAGACCTTCAACAATCTTCAAAAGGACCTAACCGGCTCTGGGTAAGCTCCAGGAGATCTCAACCACCTGCAATGCCCGCTAAGGACTTTAGGAGGGACCCCTAATAGGGACCCTTAATCCCATTACCTTAAATAACCCATTGTATAGTCATTATACACCCCTTACATAGCCAGGTAGTCTCCATATCAACCCCAATAACCTACAAAGGTCCCAGAGTCCCTCCCAAAGCCCTTAGACCTCACCGTTTAGGGCCTATGGTTTGCACGAAGGCTTGAAGGCGGAAGAGCATGTAATATAGGGCCCTTAATAATTACCTATACTATTTTGGGGGCCTTCTTATCACAATATGTAAACCCTATTCTAATCATGATTATTGTTGTTATTCTTGCTATCATTATTATTGTTATTATTCTTATTGCTATTGCTATTATTACTATTATTATTGTCTTTATTATTATTATTATGATTATTAAGGCCCTATTCTAATTATTAAGGCCCCAAACCCTAAACCCTTATAGTAGCCCTTATAGTAACCCTTTAAGGAACCCGTTAAAGGAACCCCCCAAAACCCTATTCTAATTCTTACTCAGAGGAACATGGGACTTAGTAACCAGGGTTATAAGTAAGGTAACTATAGTTACAACCCCAATTAAGGCACTTATAAACTTACTCCCCTAACCCTAAACCCTAAACCCTAAACCCTAAAAGCCCTAAACCCCTAAAACCCTAAACCCTTACTTACTAAGTCTAATTATTACGGCCCCTAGTGCTGGTGTTCAAGGCTGAGCTCCCCGGCCCGGGACTGCTTCTCCTCCTCGGAGCCCTCCTGCCGGGTTTGAGGATTCGAGGGTTCAGGGGTTTAGGGGTTTAGGGGTTTAGGGTTTAGGGGTTTCGGGCTTGGGGTTTAGGGGTTTAGGGTTTAGGGTTTAAAGTTTGGGGTTTAGGGTTCAGGGGTTTAGGGCTTAAGGTTTAGGGTTTAAGGGTTTAGGATGGTTTAGGGTTGAGGGGCTTACAGTTTAGGGGTTTAGGG
>CAJNDV010011780.1:74384-98226 GCA_905221635.1 Symbiodinium sp. CCMP2456
AACCCTAAACCCTAAACCTACTAAGTGCCATGATCCTCCAAGTAGGTTCAGGCCCAGGGTCTCCACCGCCTTAAAAGGGAAAAAGTTGAGAGGCCTCAGGTTGGCAAATGCGAGGGTCCAGATGCAAAAAGCGGAGGGAGTGGATGCTTGGAGGGTCATGGGACTTAGTAAGTAGGGGTTTAGGGTTTAGGGTTTAGGGTTTAGGGCTTTAGGGTTTAGGGCTTTAGGGTTTAGGGCTTTAGGGTTTAGGGTTTAGGGTTTAGGGTTTAGGGTTTGGTAAGTAAGGTTATAAGTGCCCTAATTGGGGTTATAATTATGGTTACCTTATTTCTAACCCTAGTTACTAAGTCGCATGATCCTCCAAGTAGATATAGGGGCCTACATAATTACCATCTGAGCTTCTAGGGCCTGGGGCCTTAATAATCAGAATAGGGCTTTTGGGGGTCCTTATTATAATTAGAGTATAATGGGCTCCGAAACCCCATCAAGTTATTAAGGCCCCTACTACAGTAGCCATCTTTTTATCGGATGGCCCTTTAGCTGAAGGTGCTCCTGAGCACTCCCGAAACGACATCGGATCGGCAACAGCGAGAGAAGTAGAACCCAATGCAGCCATTTTCGCGGAACCCAGGGTTTGTTCTGTGTCAGGCTCAGCTGCCTTTGTCCGGGAGCTTCAGGCCTAACAGCCGTCTCCAGCAGATAGCACGTTTCTGGCGGCACTTAACGCTTCTAACTTCTAACCCCTTAACTTACAACTACCTGAGCCTCGTACAGGGCCGAGGAGGAGACCCTGGAAAAAATGCAAACCCGAAATCCCAAACCTGGGAGAGCCGCCCGTCGTTCGTTTCGTTCAGCCTGTTGTAGCGCGAGATGGCCAAATCCACCTTCCTGGCTTTAGGGTTTAGGGTTTAGGGTTTGATGGCCAAATCCACCTTCCTGGCCAAAGCTGCTTCGGCAAAGACAAACTATCTCGAGAACTGATGCTCGCTAAGCACCAATGCTGAGAAGAGAACGAAAGGTCGTAGTAGACACAGCGGCAGTAGGTCGTACTAAGAGTATGAAGAGAAAGACTACTAGGAGCAGCAGCAACAGGAGCAGCCGCAGGAGTAGGAGCAGTAGGAGCAGTAGGAGCAGAAGCAGGAGGAGTAGAATTTCGACTGCTAATACGTACTCGCGAGATAGCAATAAATATGGACATAGACCGAAACAGGCATACTCGTGTCAATGACATGCAAAATTTCATGGGAATGAAAAGTCTTAGTGTACCCGCAGTGCACTTTCCAACGGTGGGACTTACGAATGTGGGACTGCCCCTATCCGGCTCTGACTCCCGAGTGGCTTCCTTTGGGTATCCTAAGGTGGTGCAGAACCCAAAGACCACCCTGGCTCATCCTGGGTCTATAAAAACTACCAGCCCTACCATCGCATGCAGCATCTACTCCGGCGGCCTTTCCAGCTGGAGAGCCTGCGTCTTGGCCGTTTGAGGTTTATGTCTGCAAGGTTCGTGGTTTTGGCTTTGTTTTCACGCAGGGACAACAGCTGCAGCTGCGCCTGGAGCAGCAAGAATCCAACGAAGAGCAGTAAGGATACAGAGCTCAGCATATCGCGGACTTTGGTGCAACATTGGCTGCCACTCTAGCTGTGTACACAGCCATAACATAATCCTCCAAGTCTTAGCCTCAAAGTCCTGAAAGTTAAGTCGGTAAGTATTATATACTCCCCTTGGTAACCACCAATAACACCACCACCATCGCCGCCACCACCACCACCACAACCAGAATCACCACCACCATAACTCCGACAACCCCTCCCCACTCCTACGCCAATGCCGATGCCCATGCATGTCCCTATGTACTCCCACCAGTCCTACTCCACTCCTACTGCTGCTGCGGCTGCTGCACCTGCCACTAGACCTAACGTGCCCCCCACCTAATAATAGCCCAACCCACAAGCCCCACAACTGTGCCCCAGGGGGAACTTGGTATACAAACCTACAGCACTCCACAAACCTGTCGGGACCACAACAATCTACACAAATCCTAAAAGACCTTCGACCCTCGGGGGTAAGGCTGTCCTTGCGCTTCTTCTGGGCCGGGGGGTCATCCTTGAAGCTCGGGTCGACTTTGTACCTGGCATGGGAAGAGCTCTGAAACCCCAAACCCAGACACAGAAACTGTACAAGCGTTATACAAACAGGAGCGGGGGGTACTCCTACGGTTGATGATATAAACCCTGCATTACCCATAATAAGGAATATGAACCCCAAAACCCAGGACTCCGAACCCCTCAACTCAAAAACCACTGGGGCCCTACAGAGGCTCCAGACCCTGTGCCGCAATCCAGCCCTGAAGCGGCTTCGACATCTAGGCACCCTTGGGTACTTGGAGGATCATGGGACTTATTAACTCAGGCTATAAATAAGGTAACTATACTTATTATCCCAATTAGGATACTTATAACCTTACTTACTAAGTCCCATGATCCTCCAAGTAAAAAGCACCGCAAAGGCTTACGGGCTTGAGGATGCCGGATTTCGGGCTTAGGAGCTTAAGGTTCACGGTAGAGCATCGAAGGGTTCACCGTTTCAAGGTTTAGGGGTTTAGGGTTTAGGGGCATCTTTCCCTACGAAGCCTGTGACTCTCCGGCCCTGCCGAACCACTTTTCAACGGGGTGCATCCGGCTAGCCGTGGTTCTGAATCGAAGCCATACACCCGAGATTCTGAACCCCTACTTGGAGGATCATGGGACTTAGTAGGTGAGGTTATAAGTACCCTAATTGGGGTTAGAATGATAGCTACCTTATTTTTTAACCCTAGTTACTAAGTCCCATGATCCCCTAAACTTATCGGCCCTCGCCCTCGACCCGAAGATCAAGAGCTCCTCCTTCCCTTGCAGACGGGAGCCCTCAAAATCGCACTCCACTGGCCTACCCAGAGAGCCCAATACCCCTTAATTAAGGAATATACCTTAAATCATAATACTAAGGCCCTCATAATGATTTAAGGTATATTCCTAAACCTTAAACCCTTATAGGTCCCTTTAAGGCCCCTATAGTTTAAGGTCTATTCCTTATTTAAAGGGTATTGGGCTCTCTGGGTACTCTGATGCACCTCTCCCCTGGGCCACCCGGCTTGTAGAGCTTCTGTGACTGCTCGGACGTGGCGGCATCCAGGTCCTCACATCTTCGGGCTTTGGGGCTTAGGATTTGGGGTTCAGGGTGCGGCTCCGGGAGTGGAGTTCCAGATTTTGAGGGAGTTTGGGGGGGTTGGGGTTTAAGGCTTTGTGTGATTTGGTGCAGCTTGTTGAAGTTGAACCTTTAGGGTGGAGCGTGTGAGACGCTGGCATTTTGAGGGGTTCGCAGTTTGGGCTTGAAGCTTAGGAGGCTAGCGCTTAGGGACTACGATGTAGCATGCACCCCTAAACCGTAAACCGTAAACCCTAAAGTGTAAGCTGGCGAATAGAACTGTGTCTGTGTGGTTTTTGTTTAAGTTTTATCTGTGTGGGTTTTGGGGTTTAGGGTTTAGGGTTGCGCTTCATCTAGTACCTGTATTCTCTCTCAAAAAGACATCTTCAGGGATACACTTGCTACTTTTATGCAGTTACGAGCCCCACCTCTATTGTTAGCAGCAAAACGCACGGACTTTTTGCGTACTTGAGCCAACGAGTAGCGAGTATGAAAACGTTGCACAACTGAAAGTATACGCTAGGTAAAAACAAGCTCATGCAACAGCGAGATGTTGGTACCCAGCCCCTTCACCAGAACGATGAGAAGTTCCTCCAAGTGCCAATAGCCGTCTCCAGCACGTCCGATAAACGGCTACCCAAACCCTAAACCCCAAACCCAAAACCCTTAAACCCTGAACCCAAGAGCCCTCAACCCTAAACCCAAGAATCCTAAACCCAAAACCCTAAACCCAAGAACCCTAAACCTCCAACACCCCAAAACCTAACCCCCAAGGACCCTAAACCCTAAACCCTAAACCCAGGAGCCCTACTTGGAGGATCATGGGACTTAGTAGCTAGGGTTATACAAAAAAGGCAACTGCAATTATAACCCCAATTAGGGTACTTATAACCTTACTTACTAAGTCCCTAAACCCTAAACCCTAACCCTAAACCCTAAACCCTAAACCCCAAACCCTAAACCCTAAACCCTAAGCCCTTACTTACTAAGTCCCAGGATCCTCCAAGCACAGCCCCGACTTTTCTCGGGCGCTTGCCTTGTCCAACTTCGCGAGCCTGCGCTGTTCGAGCTCCAACCTGGGCCATAAAGGGCTTTAGGGTTTAGGATTTAGGGTTTAGGGGTTTAGGGTTTAGGGTTTAGGGTTTAGGGTTTAGGGTTTAGGGTTTGGGGTTGTGATGTCGACTTTGGGTTTAAGGTTTGCGGTTTAGGGTTTAGGGTTTCGGGTTTAGTGGGGCTGAAGGCTTTTAAGTTTTATGTCCAGCTCCTGTGAAGAAACTCTAACCTCTTTAGAGGATCAGGGGACCTACTCGGCAGGGGTTTTCGGAATAATTTTAAAACCTGATTAAGGTACTTACCCGTATCTAAGTCCAATGATCGCTGAGCGAACTCTTCAAAGTCTACAGTGTAATCCAAATGAAGCCCTGTAAAAGTCAATAACGCTGTGACGCCCTTAGAAGCCCCCACAAACCGAAAACCTCTAAACTTCTCTCAAGTAGTAACCCCCCAAGGGTTGTTCCTGAATACGTCGGACCTTGTCTCAAAACAACGTAAAAAATCACTAGTTTCGGCGTTTTGGGTGTGGTGCTTCTTTGCGCAACGGTAATAAGGACAAGCGTGCTCACGAGTCTCATCATCGTTGCGAAGAGGAGCTACTTGGAGGATCATGGGACTTAGTAAGTAAGGGTTTAGGGTTTTAGGGGTTTAGGGCTTTTAGGGTTTAGGGCTTAGGGTTTAGCGTTAGGGGAGTAAGGTTATAAGTACCCCAATTGGGGTTATAATTGTAGCTACCTTACATATAACCCTGGTTACTAAGTCCCATGATCCTCCAAGTAGGATCTCTTTAGGGCCTCCCTCACTCCCAGCATCGGGTTGACCAGGTCATGATCCGTTTAAGGGTGCGAGACGTCGGAGAGAAGGAGTGCGCCGAAGTGGTTCAAATCTTGAAACTGGGAGACCTCCGAAAGCCGAGACCTGCGACCTAAGACACTTTGTAGTATATTACAGCAACTTTAGAATATATGTTGTAGCCTACTGGTATTTGATAGTATCTTCTGGCATATGAGTTATAGTATATTATAGTCACAGGAATCAGGAAGGCACTTTCCCGTGGTCAGCTCGATGTCACGCTCGAGTCGTTCCCTTGGCAACAACAGGGATGGGGTTGAGTACTTGCTGCTTGGGCTCAGTGAACCTGCCGGAGTGCTGCAACATGCGAAAGTCACTACCCAACCCGCGCATGTCGGCCCTGTTCTGTTGCCTTTCCCTTACCTAACCTTGCAAGACCCATCGCACGCCCTCCCAAGCCCCACAAAACCTCAGACCTTCAACCCAACCTCGGTTCGGTTGCTGAGTGCGGCACCTGTGGTTCTGACGGTAGTCGTTGTAAGATCCTTCAGATTCGCCAAACTTTCTTCGTTCTTCATCCGGCTTGATCAGGCTGGCTAATGCTCTACGGTTCTGTTTGGGTGTTCCGGTCCGGCTTCAGGGCTCAAGGTATACGGTATAACGGCTTCAAACCTTCCAAGGTTTACGAAGCTTAGGCTTTAGGAAGCGAGCTTCAGAGTTTCGGATCCATGTCTAACCATTAGGGAATCGCGATGGCCACGCAAATAAGTATAGCAAGTGCACAATACTCCTGTTGGCTACTATCATGATCATTATAAGTCGTTTTTTAGGAGGAATAGAATAGCTGTAACAGCATGGCAGCAACTCTGTACAGCAGACTCTTTTAGACGCTCGACTAAGAAATTGAACCTATATCGGTTCGTCAACACGCCAATGTCGACCACCAAAAGTCAACTTCAAAAGGCCACGTGCGGGACTACAACAAAGCAAAGGCAGTCTTCATGACTACGATGGAGTTGCGAACCCGCAGTGTCGAAAGCTCCAGCCTAATGCGCACACTCAATCGAGTCGCAGCCGTCATCACATCATCATCGTTATCATCATCATCATCATCATCATCATCATCATCATCATCATCATCATCCCCCGGCCTCCACTGATTTGCGAGGTACCGGTCGCCCCGCTAACATGCCTGGCAGGAGGCACTCGTTTGCAAAGCGACCGCACAAGGAGGAGATGCATGGGGAGACGATTCCAGCGTTCAGAGTGTCTGGCTCTGCTTCTGGGCCATGGTGGGTGGGTGCTCAAGGGCCAGAAGTACCTCAATCTTGGAGGGATGCTCAGAGATATGCTACCACTTTGAACGGAACCTTTCTTATTTCATGTATGGCTTGAGATAGACCACTAAGAGCTCTGAAAGTCAAAACCACCGAACTGAACCGAAGCACCCCCCAGACCCCAAAACCCTTAGAGTCTAAGCTTTTAAGTATCGGCCCCTGATTGGACCCTTAGGCCTTCTAGGGGGTTTCTCGGGACCCGTGAGGGTCAGATAGAATAGATATCAAGTATATACGGATCCGAGGGTTAAGGGCCAACTCTAAGGAGCCCTTTAAACTCAAAGGGTCCACCCTGAGGAACCCTGAACCCCAAACCCCACAAAACCCCTACAGTGACAGTGACCCTTAAAGGATCCCTCATAGATCCCTTAAAGGGATCCCCTACTATAGCACCCTTCGAGCAGCCCTAAAGAACTCGTCGCCGCGACTGAGGCCCGCGGTCGTTGAAGCTGGAAGTGTCCATGGAGATGCCATCGCGCGAGTCTCGGTTGCATAGGGTTTAGGGTTTAGGGTTTAGGGTTTAGAGTTTAGGGTTTAGGGTTTAGGGTTTAGGGTTTAGGGTTTAGCTCTGGGGCGCTCTACTTGGAGGATCATGGGACTTAGTAACTAGGGTTATAAATAAGGCAACTAAAATAATAACCCCAATTAGGGTACTTAAAACCTTACTTACTAAGTTCCATGATCCTCCAAGTAAGGGGTACGAAAGGGTGTCGTTGTAGGGGGGTCTCTCTAGAGTTTGCTTGGAGGTCTTCTTGTAGGGCTTCCTATCGTCTTATAAGCTTTCTGGGTTCTTAGGATTGTTGGGCTTTTGGGTATCCGGGGTTTCAGGATTAAGAGGGCTTGCTGCGTTCAGGGTTTAGCAGCTTACAGGGCGTTGAGGGTTCACGGTTTTGAGTTTCTGTGGCCTAGGGACAGGGCCGGGAAACTCAAGGTCCAGATTGTTTAGGGTTTAGGGGTTTAGGGTTTAGGGTTTAGGGTTTAGGGTTTAGGGTTTAGGGTTTAGGGTGTAGGGTTTAGGGTTTAGGGGGAGCTCGACTCTCCCGAATTTCTCTCGAAAGACAAAGGCCACTCGCCTAACGCCCTGAAGTCGAAATGCCTAGAATCCCAACAAGCCCCGGAAACCAAATGCGTAAATCCTGCAGCCCTAAACCCCAAAGCAGGCCCAAGGAGCGTGTCGATGGAACATGTGTGGACACCTGTTGGAGGGACTCCTTCGCAAGACAGAAAGGTCCAAAGGTGCAGGGCTTTGGTTTTTGCTATTTTTGCTACAAATGGCTGGGGATTTTAGGCTTGCGGAGCCCTTCCCTAAACCCTAAACCCTAAACCCTAAACCCTAAACCCTAAACCCCAAACCGCTTGAGCTTGGAGGGATTTGGGAGCTTGTGCGGCTCTCAGGTTCAGGGCTTCGGGGCGTTCGAGCTTAGGGCTCTAGGGCTCGGGGGCTTTGAGAGTCTGCCCGGTTTCCGGCCTCTTGCCTGTACGGGTTGAAATACTTCGAGGATCATGGGACTTAGTAACTAGGCTTATAGACAAGGTAACTATAATTATAATGACCCCAATTGGGGTACTTATAACCTTACTTACTAAGTCCCATGATCCTCCAAGTAAGGCCCATAAGGCCCCGACAACCCTGAATCCCTGGCCTCGGAAGGGGTGGGTTTTTTTGCCCAGTTCTAAGGGAGCCGACCGGGTCCCTTTTGGGGACCGCTTTTATAAGGGTGCCGTATTATATTGGGGCCCTAAACCCTAAACCCTAAACCCTAAAAAAGGGACCCTAATTGAGAGAACTACCCATCTTCCGAATGCTTGGGGTTCGCTTCTGCAGCCGGGAGGTCTCGGATGAAGGATTTAGGCTCTATTTGTCAAACGTCTTACAAAGGGGGCCCAGGGGTCAGGGTTTAGGGTTTAGGGTTTAGGGTTTAGGGCATCCGCATCTTCGGGAGGTTTCGGACGTAAAGACTCCTATACTACGACCTGCAAAAACCTTAAATATATAGACTCCAGACTTCTTCTGACCCTTGAGCTTAAGGCTAAAGTCTCGCACCTGGGGGCCCGAGGACCCTCGAGTCCAGGAGGGGACAGTTCCCGGCCCTGACCCGAAAGCCCTGAGCACTAAAGTCCCGAGAGACTCCAATATCCCTTAATTAAGGAATATACCTTACCTTAAATCATATTAGGGATCCTGCTATAATTTAGGGTATATTCCTTCATTAAGGGATATTGGAGTCTCTGAGTGGTCTAACGGCTCCTGGGGCGAGGTAAGCTTGCCTTTCCTTGGTCGCAAGCGCACCCCGCAGGCACAGCGAAGAGCGTCTCGTGCAGGGCATGTACACTTCGCCAGCAGGACCCCTATCAGCAACAACAGCAAAAACAAGAAGGAAGCAAGGACAAGGAGGAGGAAGAGGATATGCAAAAAGGCAGAACTTTCGCACTCTCCTCATCATCATCATCATCATGATGCAGCAGCAACAAGAGGATCGATAATACATAAGATCAATCAAACTCAGGGGCTCAGCCATAGTCGAGCAGAGCAGAGTCCGGTAACGCGGGTAACCTTCAGAACACGCACCAGGCTGGCCCAAGACTGGGCACCGCACGAAGCCATGGCGTCGCGCGTGAAGCCAGAGACGGCTTCCAGACTTGTACAAGCTTGAGATCGGTGTAAACTATGACCAGAGGTACTTCATTGTAGATGTGTGTGCTTGTGTCTGTTACTTGGTGAGATCACCTCGAGGTAGAGACGAATATGAGATGGTCATCTCCCGAGTCATGACATTCCTTCAGACTCCCACCCTTCTCTTCTTGAAGCAGTGGCAAAGCGTCGTTCCACAGGTGAAGGAAAATTGACTGAAGGGCTCCATTCCAGAAGTCAGTGCTTAATTCTCCCTTTCCTGTCGCTCTTTTCATTGATGCTTTGGCGCGCCAATGCGAAGCCTATGCGCAGGCGCTGGCGATCGTAAACGGTGTAGTACCGCCTTCGACAGAAGTCTCACCCCTCCAGCCGCTCAAGCCATCAAGCAACGCACACACACCCACACACCCGCACGCATACACACACAAGACATAATGACCCGAATCACACCGACCCCCGATGCACCTCAGGAAGGGATCACCAAGCAGGAAAAGCGGACCGTCAGGACGCGGGACGTCTACCGCCATCAGCTGCAGCTCACAGGTATCCTGGTGAAGCACAGAGCGGAGGATCCACAAGGGCTACAAAAGTTACAGTATATTAGAAATTTATAAATTATTAATTTATCAAATAATAATCGTTAAAATGAACGAAGCTAATTTTAAACATTATTGGGTTGGGTTTTGGATTGTTGAAGCTCAGAGAGACTTTTCGTTGTGGCCAGCACCGTTTTCAAGCTGCCTTCATGTCTCATACTTGGAGGATCATGGGACTTAGTAACTAGGGTTATAAAATATAAGGTAACTCTAATTATAACCCCAATTCAGGTACTTGTAACCTTACTTACTAAGTCGCATGATCCTCCAAGTAGCAAACCTTCCGGGGATCTGGACTCGAAGGCTTGAAACCCGCGCCTGGGAGGGAGCCGCAGGTGGAAGCAGGCAACAGCGCAACACCAAAACCCAAACCGAAAGATCCCAAGCTCTCAAGCGCAAACTGAAAACTCCGGAAACTTAAACCCAGACTCCCTGAACCTCCCCCCCTTCCAAAAGCTGACTTTCTGCGAAACTCAAAACACAATAAGCCCTTCGAAGGCCCCACCACAGCCCGAACCTTAGGGTTTACCCTAAACGCCAAGCCCTAAACCCTAAACCCTAGGGTTTAGGGTTGCCCTGAG
The DNA here is from genome assembly GCA_905221635.1 of Symbiodinium sp. CCMP2456. Classification (NCBI taxonomy): domain Eukaryota; class Dinophyceae; order Suessiales; family Symbiodiniaceae; genus Symbiodinium; species Symbiodinium sp. CCMP2456. Next base: position 84,560 of record CAJNDV010011780.1, read on the forward strand.
AACCCCAAGGCGCACCTCCTCCCGCTCCACGTAGTCTTGTGGGGTCAGCTCCAGCTCCAAGTCCACCTTCCGGCAGTCTTCTTCGGGGGTCTAGGGTTTAGGGTTTAGGGTTTAGGGTTTAGGGTCTAGGGTTTAGGGTTTAGGGTTTAGGGTTTAGGGTTCAGCAGCTCCGGATCGAGCAATTTTATAGTAGAGTTGTATTTACGGTCTCGATATAACACCCACCCACCCTAAGAATCCCATAGCATTAGGAGAATACAAAGTTCCTTTCATCATCATTCAGCGAAATTCTATTTTCAATTTAGCTTCACCACAGCCTAGAACCCTAAATCCTAAACCCCAGAATTTGCAAATCAAGGCCGGAGTTTGTCACGTTAAATTCTCTTCGTAAAATATGTATTTTAGATTGGGCTAGTGGCCGATCTCGCGAAGAACCCTTTCCCAAAATGTGACCGCTATTACAATCCGAAATCTTTAAAATTGCAAAGCAGAACCGGGTTTTGCTACGTTAAATTCTCTTCGTAAAATGTGTGTTTTAACTTGGGCTGGTGGCCGATCTCGGGGAGGACCCTTTCCCAAGATGTGGCACCTCAAATTTGCCGAAAAACGACGAACTGCATGAGGTCCGTAGGCTGGAACCCGGAAATTGCCGAAACGACGAACTGAATGAGGTGCCGGAACCCGGAATTTTGCCGAAAAAATTGCCGAAACGACTGCCGGGAACCCGGAATTTTGCCGAAAAAATTGCCGAAACGACGAACTGAATGAGGTGCCGGACCGAACCCGAAATTGCCGAAACGACGAACTCAATGAGGTGCCGGGAACCCGGAATTTTGCCGAAAAAATTGCTGAAACGACGAACTCAATGAGGTGCCGGGAACCCGGAACTTTGCCGAAAAAATTGCCGAAACGACGAACTATATTAAAGTTTAAATATACATCTGATAAAGAGGTTTAGGGTCTCTTATTTGGGGGGGTCTCTTAGTTTTGGGGTCTCTTAATGGACCTTAAATTATAGGGTTTAGGGTTTAGGGTTCCTTAAGTAAGGAGTATACCTTAAATTATAGGGGCCCTTTTTTATGATTTAAGGTCTATTCCTTAATTAAGGGGTATTGGGCTCTGTGGGTTCCGGCATTCTTATTTGGGGTCTCTTTATGGCATCGGCCTTTTCGTAGGGCTTAGGCTTTGGGCTTCGGGTGTAAAGGCCACCGCCGTCTGGCAGAGTCTGACCGTTTGAAGTGTCCGAAGAGTTCAAGTCTTTTGCGTCATATTATATATATATATATACAATATCTGTATATATATATATAGTATTTAATATATATTAATATATATATATATATATAGTATAATATACATATATATATATATGTATACATGGGCTTGGAGTGCAGGATTTGCGTTTCAGTGTTCTACACCGGCAGAGGAAGGCTTCAGCGCTTCTGGGAACTGGCTCGGGCCCGGGTCGGCGATTCGGTGCAACGAGGAATGAGGAGAGGATCAGGAAAAGGATGGGAACGAGGCGGCCAGGGTGATAACAGTGCTTGTGGATATCATGCTGGTCTTCATGACAATCATGCTGACGGCCACTGAAATGATTGTGTCCTAAGATCACGTCTACAATCGCCACCAGACTGGGCACGACCGAAATTCGGATCTTCTACAATCTGCTGAATCACCATGAACAGTCTTGAGTCTAGGAATAGTTGCAACATCTATCGAAGTAAAAAGCGGAGCGATCCTGTACTGTCCCGATGCTGCGACCTCCTCCAAGAGAAAGCCAAGGGTGGGGAGTGCATCGAAATTGCTGCAATCCGGTGCAACCTGCCGATCATGTCTGTCGAGGGTTGAGCGTCTAGGGCCTAGGGCTTGAGGGTAAGAGAGTTGGCGTCCAGGATTAGGCGTTGGGGAGGCACCATAATATATAAGCCAAATAATGAGAATAGGTTTTGGGGTTCATTATACTGTATTCATAATAAGGAACCCGCGAAATAATATTGGTAATTGTTTAGGCCGCTTTTGTATAGGGATTTTCTATGTACATTGCCTTCTTGCCCTGGTCTGAATTCATCAACCTCTATGCTGAGTTGCAGGGCATGCATGCTTTGCCGGCGAGTTTCCGTGCAAACTGCACAGATTCAAAGGCTCCGCGGCTGTGACTATGAATGGTAGCAGAGATTGCTCATTTTCTTGCTGCTGCTACCACTACTTGGAGGATCATGGGACTTAGTAACTAGGCTTATAAATCAGGTAACTATAATTAAAACCCCAATTTGGGTACTTATAACCTTACCTACTAAGTCCCATGATCCTCCAAGTAGTCCTACTGCTCCTCCTCTGCTACTTCGGCCTGGAGAAGTTCTGCCAGCTGCCGCGCGAGGCGGGTGGGCGCTGTCAACGCGGAAGTCCTGGTAATGTAGGGGCCTTACTATTTAGAGGTTGTTCCCGTTAAGGGTTCTTTAAGGAGTACAACAGGGGTGCTCTGACACTGCTCTTCAGGCTCTAAGATCGGGGCCTCTGGGAAAACATGCTTTTAGAGTATCTTCGAGTAGGGTTGCATAGGTACAAGGGGATACTTTTACGAATCATTCAGGCTCGTTCATTCGGCTGCTGGGAACTCTTCCGATCTGGAGAGAAAGAGAGACGGCCTGCGGTAACTATAGGGGTCACTAGACGAGCCACTGCAGGGCTTGAGGGCCGTACGGAGATCGGGGTTTGGGAGGACGATGGGGATAATCACAATCTTGACTCACGGCGACAAGAAGAATCGTTGCTACTGTTACTAGTCGTGTTATACGTTCTGTTCATTCAGACATCCAGTAAGAGTGCTGGCAGTCTAAATATGGGGGTTTCCGAAAATAGGGACCCTAATATAGTACCCTAAATAGTAGGATCCTTATTATAAGGACCCCCAAATAAGGTACCCCTCATTTTCGGAAACTCCCATATGGAGAGTGCTGATACTGCAGCCATGGGACTTGTTGGCACTGGGATCACGAAGATGACCGGTTTAGGGTTTAGGGTTTAGGGTTTAGGGTTTAGGGCTTAGGGTCATATCACCATATTTGTTATTGCCACAGCTGCTTCGACTACTTTGACGATCTCTGGATGTTGGTGGCTTCTGCGCTGTAGGTCTAAGGAATGAAATAGCCGGTGTCTTGGAAGAGGGGTGTCAACCCGAGATCTGCAAGAACCTAAACTTGAAACCCTTGCCGAAAACCTGAGCCCTAAACCCAAAACCCTAAACCCTAAACCCTAAACCCAAACAACGCAGAACTTGTGGCTCCCGGTGTCGAGGGCGGCGGCGCAGGCGGTGTAGGAGCCGGGGGCCCCGCAGAGATCCGTCTTGGAGCCATTCAGGGTCAGATCTGTGAGGGACACCTGAAGCGGGTTTGGGGTTCAGGGTTTAGGGTGTAGGGTTTACGGGCCCGGGTTTTCGGGCTTAGGGTGTGCGGGAGGCTTCAAGTGGCTGTGGCTTTGGCGATCGGTGAAAGAGGGGGTTGGGACTGAGTTTTCATTGGCTTCTACTGAGGTTCGGCTGAGATTTGTGAGGCCTCCCTAGGAGTGGCTCATGGAAACTATACATCGGGAAGCAGAGTCTTGAAGGATGGTTGGGTTCAGGGCCTTGGGGTTTACGTTCCAGGGCCCCGCCTGCCAGAATCCAGGCTTCCAGACAGGTGCCCACTTCAGCTCGGACTCCATCCGCTTAACATCCACCTTCCCGAAGCTGATCTCGCCCCCCTCAAGGGAGAAGTAGACGGCAAAGAGCGGCCGGGTAAGCTTCCGACTCTTTACCTACAGTCACAGCAAAAAGCAGTTCGATCAGAATGTGTCAATACAAACAGCAGCAACAACAGCAATACTAGTGATGGTCATATGAATCCGGCTTGGAATAATGATGTTGACCAGAAAGAGAAGAGCCATTATTCCAAAAAAACTAGTTACATCCCAGTCACCAACTCGTCGAAGAGGCAGAAGCCGTGATCCTGGGAAAGCTGTGGAAGGGCCAAGCCAAGCACTCCATCATAGGGCGCATTGAGAAACGGGTGCTCACTTTGGTTCGTGGCCTCCACAAAGCTCAGGGCTGTGCAGAGGCCTTGTCCCACGCACACCTGGTCCTTCGCATAGTGGCCGGTGACTTGTCCCGTGCCGAAAGTCAGCGTCACGGCCTCGCGGGTGTAGTTGCTGGCCTCGATGTCTTTCAAGCACAGCTCACGCTCTGCTGTGCTCGATTGCCCGGCATCGTAGCGGCTGCTTTGCAGGCAGCTTGGTGCTAAACAATGACTCGAAGGGATCACAACATTGGCACTCCCAGTGTCAAAGATCATGCGAAAGCTCTGGCTTGGTGAACCGACTTCCACCTCTGCAAAGTACTCGACCGTGCTTTGCCGTCGCCCCCAGCTGTCGGGCAAGAGCCTCCGCTGCCTTGTCAGTGATACGACCACCTCTCCGGGCTGCGCAGACGTCCCGCCGAGCGGTTGAAGAAAGGCCAGAGTGGCCACCAGGCACCTTCTTCTCTGCTTCATGCCGAAACCCGGAACCTGAGGCCCTAAACCCGAACGAAGAGACCGCACGCCCAAAGCGCTCAAAAAACAAAGCATTGCCAAAACTGGCCCTCAATTGAACCGCCTGATATGCCAAGGATGCGTCGGAGAAGAAGTCGCACGCATCCTGCACATGGTACAATCGGCTACACCTGCACTGAATACTATACGACACTCTAACTAATAATAGGGACATGACCGATTACAAGAAGAATACCAGTGACGGTAAAGAACATTAATCTATACACTAATCGATACAGCTATAGCACAGTACCTCTACAAGCATAGCGCAGTTATCTTGACGGAAGTAATGACACCAGTCCTGCACCACGCGGCTGCGAGGCGGCATCGCCGGAGCGCTTGGATCCATCGGGCACATCAAGGAAACGTGGAAGATCATGGTTAGGTAACGGTTTCAGGTCTAAGGTTTAGGGGTTTAAGGGTTTAGAGTTTAAGGGCTTAGGATTTACATAGGGAGATTAGGGCTTAGAGCTTTAGGGTTTAAGGATTAGGGTTTAGGGGTTAGGGTTTAGTGAATCTAGGTTTTAAGGGCTTGGGCTTTATGGGTGTTGAGGTTTGCAGGCTTGGGTTACCATACTGGGTAAGTTGGAATAGGGTTCAAAGTACTTTACATACTTAAATGGTGCTACAGGTAACCTGCCCGAACTGCTGGGCCCTGCGACCCTCCAAGTATTGAGCAAAGCGTCCCCTTCGGGGTTGCATGGAGGAACGTCAAACCCTAAACCCTAAACCCTAAACCCTAAAACCCTAAACCCTAAACTACCCTAATCCCTAAACCCTGTGCCGGGGCTCATGGTGGGGAGCAGCCCTGCAAGCCTTTGGGAAAATTAAGCCAGGTTGCTACAGGCTGTGTGCTGTCTGCGCACGCCGAACTGCAGCATGATACTGGATGCACTTATCCGCGTCCTGAACCCATTGTTTTCCGGATCTTGGCCTACTTCAATTTCAGATGACTGCCAAGTGCAAACATGTCTGTCTGCGACCCAGTGCTGTGATCCAGCAATGCTTAATGGATGCTGATGCGCAATGCGCCCTCTGCGTGAGTTTTTCTGACGCGCGTTTCCTTTAAAAGATGCACCGGCGAGAGCTGGCCCTTGCTGGGAGTTTCAGAAAGTTAGGGGTATCTTATTTTGGGGTCCTTATAATAGGGATCCTATTATTTAGGGTACTATATTAGGGTCCCCTATTTTCGGAAACCCCCTGCTGTGAAACCTGGATCGTGATGGCATGCCAACACGAGCAAGCAAGCTATGCGGAAACTAATCCAAACTAATCCTGCAAGTCTTAGAAGCCCTGCCGCCCTCTGTTTGTGGGTGCTTCCAGCAGAAAGAAGACCCAAAGTGCAAAGCAAGGCTGTGGCTTTCGGCCTCAGAAAGGTAAGGAGAGCAGAGACAATGGCATGTGGTTAATGGATAAATTGCGCAACCATGCGAAGTAGCTGCACCCTGACGAGAACCTTTATTTCTGTCATTTAAGCAATGGATACCTAATATGAATACATTTGAGCGAATTGAACCAGCTTCTCACAAGCCAGCAATCCTCTACAGCCATGGGACTGCCTAAGCGAAACCCGGAGTGCAAACCGAAAAACTTTGGAGTCAACAGGCTTAGCCCTAAACCCGACATCAGGAGCTTGCTTGCCGGCGTTGCTGCAAATGTTCGTCAACCGTGGACCAATCGGCGGGCTTCCGTCAGCAGGTGGCGGTGATTTTTTTGACGGGACTAGTGTTCAGGGATTTGGGTTCCGAAGCTTATGGCTGTAGGTTAGTCTTCAACAGCTGGAAAACCCTAGGCCTGAGTTTGGTTGCACCTCAGAGCTCGAAATCTGTTAGATTCTTTGGCTCGTCTACAACAGGAACGTGAAAGGAGGTTCGGAGTCTTCGGTTCGGCCTCGTCTTGAACTACTGGGCCCCGAAACAAGGCCGGCGTTCAGGCGTTCACGCCAGCACTGAGTCGGCACACGCAAGCACAAAAGCCAACCAAGGTGGTGTTACGAACGTTCGGGGGTGATGAGATGGGTGGCCAATAGTCTGGTGGCTGTGTGGCTTTAGGGCTTAAGCTGGTCGTTGGGTTTGGAGGGCCGTGGTTAAAAAGTCTAGGAATTTGGAATTATATAAGTATTTACGCTTTTGTGCTTTGCACTTAGTACTTCAAGGTAAAGGTTCAGAACGCAGAGCAAGGCGACATGCAAGCACCCGAAGCCCTAAACTAAACATAACTAAACCCTAAAAACCACTGGACCTTGACAATCATATTATGATGGCGAATGGCGAAAGTCTTCATGTATCATCAGCCTTTGACCGCCGTGTAACCTATGCCCTGAAAGTCAGCCGAGACCTCCACGATCAAAGCTCTGCGACAAGAGAGGTAGGCTTCGCCCCGTGGGCTAGGCAGCATGCAAGCAATCGCCGCGAAGATCACAGCATTAGATGAAACGAAATAGCACTATGAACCCCTTCGATAACAGCACGGGTGATTCGACCGTACAACAGAAAATACTGCGCTTCCAAGTACAGCTCAAACCTTGAATCCCAAAACCTTCGACCCTGAATGCTGAATTCCCAAACCCTAACTCCCAAACACCACACACCTTCAAGTCAAGAGCATGACCAAAACCCGAGAAAAGGATTGATCACATGCCGCTTGCTGAGCGCGACAGAAACGCCGTTGGGCTGCAGCTGTCTCTGCCTCGGATTTATGCCAAAGCGCATCAAGTCCAGGATTTCGAGATTCCAGGCTTGAGTTACCTGCCGTCCTGGGAAACTAAGGCCCACTTCAAGGCACTACAACACACGCTTCTTCAGTATACTACAGTGCAAATATCTCTTTAGAGAGAGAGAGAGAGACAGCGAGCGACAGGATATAGAGACGACATGAGACGACTCGTGGAGACAACAATAGCAACCAGACTAACACTAGCATTGACAAGAATAGCAGAGATCATGATAGTCAACTCAGCCGCAGACCCCAACAGAAACTGCTCCGTCTCTGACTAGGACGTGCCCGTACTTACAGGGACGCTGGACGACAGGGATGGAAACCCACCGGGACACTGGTGGCTGTTGGACAAATACAGAACGGAAATTGGTAGTATCAGAAAAACTTAGACTCATTCTGACAAAATTCATAATCATTATCGCCGCAGTCATCTCGAGAGCAATCATAAGCCCCAAATCCAGACCCTACAGAATGACAAATCCGGTGCCTTATGCGCACCGACTAAGCCCCCAACTCAGCCGCTACGATCTCATCATCGCGATGAACCTCCAGAAGCCGGCTGGGTTTGGGGCCCAGCGAATAGGGCGAGCCCTTGCACAACATCTGGAACCCTAAACCCTAAACCCGAAAACAAATGAACCCCAACCATGGAAACTCCTCGCAGCCTTAAACCCTTCAAGGCCTGCGACCCCTCGACCAATCTACCTGCCTATATCCCTATGTACCTGTCGACTTGATTGTGCATATCTGTATGTGTATATATATATATATGCATGTAGGTACTTACGTACGTACGTATGTATGTATATATGTATGTATGTATGTATGTATGTATGTATGTATGTATGTATGTATGTATGTGTGTACGTATGTCTCTACTTATCTACATAAGTCTTTGTTCAGCTGATCACACAGAAATATCTATATAATATATATATATATATATATGTATACATATATCTATATATGTATACACATGTATACACACACTCACAAATTGAGAACCAACCCACGGAGATCTCAGGAAGCCGCTCGTGGAAATCGATGAATCCTGACGGTCCCATGGCAGGGCTTGGGATCCCTCTGAACTTCTAATGTAGGGGCCTTAATAGTTGGAATAGGGTTGTGGGGGCTCCTTATCATAATTATAGGATAATATATACCCCAGACCCTATTCTAATTCTGAAGGCTCCTATAATAGGGCCTGGGGCTTGAAGCGGGGCTTTCAGGCTTGAGATGTCGGCCGATGGATTTCGACGCGGCGGGATGGGGCGCGGCTTTACACGGGTAGTTGTCAAAATTATGGTCCCTTTGGGGTACCCTAAATAATAGGTGCCGTATTATAATAAGGACCCAAAAAGGGACCCTAATTTTGACAACCATCCACATTGGGTTCGAAGGCTGCTTCTCAGGCACCTCGGCCTGTCAATCCGAAGAGGCTTATATAGAGTTGCTTGGGCGCTTTAAGTACTGTGAGACTCAAGGCTAGGAGAATCAGGACTCAAGGCCAAAAGCTTCGGTGATGATGCGGCGACGACAGGGATGATGTTGATGATGATGATGAAGATGATGATGATGATGATGGCCATGATGATGATGGTCATGATGATGATGATGCTGATGATGATGACGTGGATCAGGAGGATGATGGTGATGATGCTGATGATGATGCTGATGATGCTGGTGATGATGTGATGATGATGATGATGATGATGATGATGGTCATGATGATGATGGTCATGATGATGATGATGATGATGATGTGGATCAGGAGGATGATGGTGGTGATGCTGATGATGATGCTGGTGATGCTGGTGATGATGCTGATGATGCTGATGAAGATGATGGTCATGATGATGATGATGATGATGAAGATGATGGTCATGATGATGATGATGATGATGATGATGGTCATGATGATGATGAGGAGGAGGAGGAGAGGAGGATGAGGCGGAGGATGGACAAGGAAATACATGGAGATGAGATGAAGAAGAAAATGGTAACAACGAAAGCCCAAGCTGCTGTTCAAGGCCTTGCCATATCTGCTTGATTTCGCGATTCGGGTTATGTGCTTGAAAAGCACCTGAATTCGCTGAGCCCTGCACACAACCCCAATCCCGGAAGATAACAACCAAGGGTTTACGCTGTACAGGTCGAGTTCGAAGATTAGGAATGTTGGGGGTGACTGTTAAGGCTGATAGGGCTGCTAGAGCTGGCTGGAGAAACTGGGGCCGAAGGGACCCGTCAGCTGCTCAGGCCCAGGCCGTCTCCGTTCGTGTCGACCTCCGCCAATATCTTCTTGATCTGCTCCTGTGAAGCCACGGCCGCTAGCCGACAAAATCTTCTAGAAGTGATGAAACCTCCCACATGCTCTCCGGACATGAAAACAGAAGGTTCATTCGCATTACAAAACATCCTGCAGGCGAAATCGACAATTTGAGGCGAACCTCCAAGTGTATAGGGCCGAAGAGTCAGGCTGAATAAGGCATCCACACGAAACCACTCTCGACTCAACTTAAGCCCAACCCGGATGATTTAGCGCAAGTTTCCCCAAGAACGAGTAGTAGTCCAAAGCCAGCCTTCGACACGGTGCGATTGACCTGCAAGTCTTCAAAAGAGGGGAAGGCTTTTCCAGAGTTCCTGGCTCCCTAGAGGTGACAACGAGGTACGTAGACCTCCAGATCGCTTCGCTTGGATCTTTTGAAGTGAATCCAGACACCGGACTCTGAAGTCCGGAACCCCCGAAACCCTACAGCCCCAAACAGTAGAGCCCCCCCAACTCCCTACTTTAAAAAACGAATGGAACCTCTATGAAGCTCAAGAAGCCGGGCCTCTTTGGTGCCGAGCACTTCTTGGATCTCTTTTAGGGAGATCCGGCCGTCATCTGGCAAGAAGCAAGGCTTCGAGGTTCGGGTCTTTCTGGCTTTGGGGTTTAGGGCTGTAGGGGTTAGCGCTCTAAGGTGTGTGGTGCAGATGCACACATATGCGCTTGACGCCCGAGGACAGCCCTAAACCCGAAACCCTAAACCCTAGGCCCTAAACTAAAAAACCCTCAACCCACTTTAGATCCTACAAGGATTCATTGGATGTTGCACAAACTTCTGACCGGAGGGTTGGATTGTCCTGGCTTTCTGCTTAAGGCAGAGCTTGCACTCTGGCATTTCACCGCCCAGCTAAGAATGAGACCCAAAACCGCATGCCACAGAAATGCTCAAACTTCGGACTCGGAGCCTGGGTTTAGGGGTTTAGGGGTTTAGGGTTTAGGGCTTAGGGGTTTAGGGTTTAGGGTTTAGGGTTTAGGGTTTAGGGTTTAGGGTATAGTACAACCACCCACTCCGGAGCGCCGCAGCCAAAACATGCGAATGCTTTGAAACCTCCACCCTGTACAGTCAAGACCACACACCCTCGGACCCCAATCCGTAAAACACCCCTAAACCCTAAACCGTCGACTCTTGAGTCTACTAAACTCTGAAAACCCTAAACCCTAAACCCTAAACCCTAAACCCTAAACCCTAATCTAAAACCTGAAAACCCTAAAGAATTGGAGCCAGGAGGCCGTTTTTGTCGAAGACACGGAAGGCCGCCCAGAGAGCGCTCTCCTGCACCTTGGCGAAAGGTTTCGCGATCTTCGGCATGTACAGTCTCGAACGGATGGCCTAGGGTTTTTGTAGCGGGCATGTCGAGTTCTGCAATATCATACTGAAACGGTGTGGCAAAGCACCTTGCAGCCGTCAGTGCCAGGCGAAGGTTTTAGCGCTAGTGCTTAAGGTTAAGGCTAAGGCTGTGGTGGCGCTAGTCTGCCCCTTAACAGCGGCACTTCCGTTGCGGCTAAGCCTCTTTCGTGCAGCTGCCCTAATAGCTTTGGCTCGTATTTTGAGTGCAGGGCTGAGAGGTCTTTCCCTGTGGCTTGACGGACGAGAGCGTGTGTGTGCGTGTGTGATAGCAACTGCAAAATTTGCCTGCGCCCCTTATTCTACACCCTAAATCTCGAAGACTGGACCTACGCCCGCAAACCCTCAAACCCCAAACTACAGACAACGAACCTCTAAACTCCAGACCATACTTCAAGCACACTCCGTCCGGCCGAGGAAAATGCAACTGCCTTTCTCTCCATCGCAGCAGCAATGAACTCCGTATAGTCCTGGCTACGTGGAGGATTGGCGACTTCGAGTGTCGGTGAATGCAAAAGATAGACAGAACCCAGTTTGCAAGCAAAAAGAAAGCTGAGTAGGACTGCAACTTCTTAAGTGACTCGCATTCTTCTTGAGTCGTAGTGTGGCAGGCTTGACAGGTTTATTGACGACACCCGGGGCGTGAGGGAGCTTGCAGAACACGTTCACACGTGGAATATGTAAAGATACCATGATCATTACAACCGATGGCTGCAAAGTAGCGATGGCATGCTCCTTTTCCCCATAACATGCAACCCACATGACTTTGGGGAAATGCTTGGAGGCTGCTTTGGATGCTACTGTAGTGTCCTTCCACACCTTAAAGAAACACTCATCTAGCACGAAGCCCAAAACCCTCCACGATCCATAAGCCCGCAGAACCGAAAAGGAAATAAAACGTTCATTAATAACCTGAATCACCCCCTTAGTTTTGCATTACATCGAAAATGGTTCCTAAACTCCACCCAGATAAAGACCTCCTCAACGCTACAGTAAGCCACTACAAGGCCCAAAGCCAACAACACCCTGAACTTAATGTAGGGGCCTTAATAATTAGAGTTCGATTTTGGGGATTCCTTATCATAGTTATAGTATAGTATACCCCAAACCCTATTCTAATTACTAAGGCCCCTATATGAGCAGTTCTCTAAATTAGGGTCCCTTTGTAGGTCCCCAATATGGTACGGCACCCTTATAAAAAGGTCCTCAAAAGGGACCCTATCTTAGAAAACTACCCGTGTTACGCTCGAAGCCCTAAAGCACATCAATGCTGGGCCAGGGCCACGATCTCGCCCGAGCCATCTGCATCCACGGCCCGAGCCAAATGCTGGAGGTCCTCCGGCCGGTGGAATAGGGTAGGGTTTAGGGTTGAGGGTTTAGGGTTTAGGGTTGAGGGTTTAGGGTTTAGGGTTCCTTGTGGAGCATTACTGCAAGGGTTCCTGTACCGGGTTACTAGGCTTTAAAACGGTTTAGGGTTTGGGGCGCGGGGTTCTAGGGCTCAGGAGGTTAGTCTTTCGTCTGGGAGTTTCGGGTAGGGACTTCTACCCCTAAACCCTTAAACCCTAAACCCTAAACCCTAAACCCACCTTCTTCTGTCCTTGTTGGAGAAGGTGTCGCCGTGGCCAGAGTTCTTCCTCGGAAACTCTTCGGCTTGGCCCAACCACTACAGAATCTTCTGCCCAGAGACTCCAATACCCCTTAAGGAAGGAATATACCTTAAATCTTATTAGGGGGCCTACTATAATTTAAGGTATATTCCTTAATTAAGGGGGTATTGGAGTCTCTGGGTGCTTCAGGAAGAAGCATGAAGGCCCCGAAAGCATCGTTTGGGCCTGCGCCTTCTCCTTTCAAGCCCCACGCCCTAAATGCGACAGATTGAACGATCTTCTTGAGACTCGGACAACCCTTCCTTGAGCTCGTTAAAAGTGATGATGCCATCACCATCCTGGCCCGGAGCTTGCGGTTTTAGGGGTTTGGATTCATGAGACGACCATTATTGCCACATGACAGTCAGTCAGAAGCGAGATTGTGCATTGCTTCCACCACCAAGGGGTGGAAGTACCCAACAAAGTGCTCTTCTTCAGGGCGTAGCGACTGAGCCACACCCAACGGGTCCTGGTCCAGCTCGGTGAAGACCTGTCGTAACCTGCTCTGAATGGACTTTCAAGCAGGTTCAGGACGAGGGCTTGGGCTTGAGGTCCAAGATTTTGCAGATTGCTGGGTTAGGGCAATCACAAGTCCGGCGTCAGCGAGCTGTGAGCTTCTGTGCCGAGGCTGGGCTTCCGGTTTAGAGGGCCTAAAGGGGGGCTCTAGACTTGGGGGCTGAGGCCCTTCGTCCTGAGACAGACCTTGAAACTGGGCCCCCGACGCGGTGAGACTGCCGTCATCCTGACCGCGAGGCTACAGGCCAATCTGCAGATCTCGGAACAACCACTTAGGGTTTAGGGTTTAGGGTTTAGGGTTTAGGGTTTAGGGCAGCCTTTGAAGATGAGGGCTTAAGATCCGAGCCTTGCTCGAGAGCGTGGGGTTTACTTCTCAGATCAGGGTGCTTCGTAGGCGCAGGATTGCAAGACTCCGAGAGCCACCTTTCCTATATGTGATCATGAAAGACACAGAAGTCAACTCCCGCAAAACCCCTTTTCTTAGACCGTATAGACCCTGAAAACCCCTTCGCAGGCCCACTCACCGTAACCTTAAACCCTAAACCCCTAAA
>CAJNDV010011780.1:112203-127012 GCA_905221635.1 Symbiodinium sp. CCMP2456
CCGGCTGCGATTGGAATGAAAAATAGCAGCAGCAGCAGCAGTAGCAGCAGCCGCAGCAGGAGCAAAAGCAAAAACAAGAGCAGGAGCAGGAGCCGTCGCAGTGACCGTGACAGTGGCAGTGCCAGTAGCAGTAGAAGCCGTAGTCGTCGTCGTAGCAGCAGCAGTTCACGTTAAATGGCAGCAGAAGAACGAATTTCTCGTCATGTATAGTTTTTGCTGATACGAAATATGATACTTTTAAAAATTTATTAGGTTTGACTACTCAGGAAAACTTGTATTATCAGCAATATCTAGCTTTGTGCCTGGCAGGGATACTACTGTCGAGGTGACACCACGTGTCAATGAAGAGAAATCTTCACATGTTCCCTACATAAGTGTATGTAAATATACGTACATGTTTAAGACATAGATAAGTGAAAACTTTCGTCTGAACCAGCCTTGCCAGCATTTTCCACGAAATAGACCTGCACAGTCGAAAGCAAAGCTGGCAAAGGTCAACAGTGGGTTGCGCGCCAAACATGCATGAAGTTCATGCCCTCAGGTGAAGGAAATCATCCTGAATCCATGCTCCAACTTCTGGGCTTCACTGTTTGGCTGCAGGCTTAGAGTTTAGGGTTCAGGATGTGATCCGAGGTTCGATCGTATGCCTAGTTGCTGCTATCACGTCACTACTGTATATAGACAAGTATGCACGGATCGCAGCAGATTCATGCATCCATAAACTCATGAATTCACGCCCTTCATTCCTTGATTCCTTCATGCCTGCATGCCTTCATGCATTCGCCCATTCCTGCATTCACTCATGCAGACACACACATACATACGCGAGCACATGTATACATTTCCGGCCAGTTCTGGCCAGTGCATTGTGAATCGTACCAGCCGGCTGGGTCAGACTTAGCGCCCAGGACTGAAAGATCCCAGCCTTCGAGACCCTAAGCTGAAACCTCAAAGGCCCCTATTTTTTAACACTCAAATCTCTACAACAGCCACCGAACTTCTTCGTTCAATGCAAGTCCTGACGGCCCCGAAAATTTCACCATTGAAGGAGGGTTCAGACCCCAAGGACCTTCTGAGTCGGCCCCCGTCGGTGACCCTGGGCAGTGCGGGGTTTAAGTCTTTTGGGGTTTGGGGGTTTGGGGTTTAGGGTTCAGGGTTCACGGTTTAGGGTTCAGGGTTCAGGGTTCAGGGTTTAGGCTTCAGGGTTTAGGGTTTCGGGTTTCGGGGGCTTCAAGACTTGCAGCTTGCTGGTCTCATGCTGGAGGCAAGGAGCCTACCTCCGGGCTGCTTGGGATGTGCAACGGCGCATTCCGTCGGGCATGACTTGACTGTCTTAGAGATCCAGCTGCCCTCCCTTAGCAACCCCATTCGTCGCGCAAAAGGCAGCAGCAGCAGCAGCGGCAGCATCGTCGTCTCGTGCGTAGCAACAAACTACCACAATCGTGGCTGGGTCGTGAGAAGAAGGGCACTTGCGGAGCTTCAAGCAACACAGCTCGAACAACCCCAGCCCTTACAGTTCCCACAGCTCGGCGCACTCGATGGTGGCTGTCACCACAGTTGAACCAGTAGCAGTACCTGTCGAAGTTAGCAGCCTTTGAAGATGTCATGCCATGGCAGGCGAAAACAATCTTCAAACAACACGCAAACAACACGAAAACAACATCAGGACAGCACTGCCGCAGCGTGGCCTGGCACAACAGCTAGCGGGATCCCCACCTTGGATATCAAGGCTGGCAACACAGCGGCTCATGTTGTTCGCTTCTACATTGCCACTTGCCAGGAGTTGTGTGTTGCCAACCGAGGGCACGAAAGAAATCCCAACACTAGGAGGTCAACAAAATGCCACGCCACTCTCCACCGCCAAGCTGGAGGTCTCAGAATCGCTTGCCTGGCAGCAAGGGTAACCCCCAGAAGAATTTTGAGGCATTGCCGTCCATTGCCGTGTCACACGTCCTGTCAAAACAGCGACTGACCAATGCCAAATTCGTCGCACTAGCGCAGACCTTCAAGCATTGACGTTACTCCAACAAGGAGCTGACGACAGCAAGAAAATTCCTCAATACCCAATACCCTGGCCCCCGGCAATGGACCCTAAATTTCACCACTCTTTCACCCATGACCCCTGAACCCCAACTTTGCGCCGAATGCTCACAACCTCAGCGCCTGCGACTCCGATGCGCTTGACTCTTCGGCGCTGTCGTCTTCGCACTGGCACAGTCCGGGGTCGAGCTTTAGGATTTAAGGTGCTTGGTTCAGGATTCAGGATTTTGATTTTGTCGGGCACAAGGGTAAGGAGCGAGGCATCGCCCATCGGGCTCGGGGCTTAGAGTTCGAGGCCCCCATTAAGTTGTCACCTGTGCTTTTCTCAACGGTGCCTGCGCTATCGGCTTGTGGCCACAGGCGCCCATTGCTTAGGCAACAATATCCCAACACTTGGAACAGGGGTTTAGCCACTCTGAATTTAAGGTGCGAGTGTCTGAACTCCACTTGGCTCCATCAGCATTCGATGGGGCGGGATGTGAACTTGGACTTGAACGAACAGGCTTCTGTTTACCATGCAAGGGGCCCATCTGAAATGGCAGCGTGACCAGGGCGCTGATGACAGGGAGCATCGGAAAGGGTCTAGCCAGGCCAGGCTTTTCCAACAGGGAGGGGTCCGAAAAGGTTCCGTGAAGATCAACTGCATTTGCTCTAGGAAGCTATGGGGTTCAGAGCAGAGGGAGGACGAACAGACGCCTATCACTGAACTACTTCGCAACTTCAAGCACCTCGCACAGTCACTGAACGTTTGTGCATTGGCACTGTACCGATCGCTGGCCTGTGAACATGCATTGAAGCAACAACCTTTCTAGTCACTCCTTTTCGACGCATTCTAATTCAGTGTCCATGCGGCAACTAAGTTTCCGTGTATGTTGCCAGGAGAAAGCCAGCAAATCGTATCTTAAAGGTCGGAAACTGAAACAAGTTAACCTACCCAAAATGTAAATTGTGGCTATTTCGACGCGAGACCGCTGAACCCCCAAGACGCCGAGACTGCCGATGGTAGTGAATTCTGACGCTGCTGGTGATGGTGATGGTGATGGTCATGGTCATGGTGGTCATCATCATGGTCATGGTCATGGCACTTGCGCTGGTGCTGGCGCTGGCGCTGGCGGGTGGCGGCGGCGGCGAGGATGAGTATGAGGATGCAGATGAGGATGAGGATAACGATGATGATTTTACTGCAAGTGCCTGAGAATAGGCAGCCTTGTTATTCAACCCTTGATAGACGTGAGCGTCATGTCACAGGCCGACACCTGGTTTTTATCTTCTGGGTTTGGGGACTCTGCCGGATGAGGCTTTGGCAGCCGCAACTCGGATTCAACCAATCGTGGCACAACGTATTCGGAAGGGTCCAAGTGTCGAGAGACCTGGACCATGATTCATCGGCCCTCTCGTGCACCTTCCCCTTCCCCTCCACCCCGGCCTCGCCTCCCACACCACCGAAGACCAACAAAAACTTGCTTTCTGGAATGCTTTCAATCGTGTGTACGACCCTTAACAATTCCAGATCTGTCACATCGAGCCGACTTCTGACAAATGGCTGCCCACGGCGAAGAGGCTGCGCCATGCTTCTACCTGGACAAGAGATTTGGAAGTGATTAAAGTGATGCTGCAATCCCACCTCAAGCCACAGAAATCGATTCCTGAGGGAGCCACAGCTCAATCACCGATGAGACCTTTCGAGTTGAAGTCGTGCACCAGATTCATCATGGGCGGCCGCCTACACAGAACATCACCGAACCACCGATGCCAGAGCATGCTGGCAGCCATGCAGCCGTGCAGCCCTGGCTCGAAGCTTGGCGGTTTCTCAGAAACCACATCCTGAACCCTAAAGCTTCAAAGGGCGTCCTTTCCATCCCTACGAAACAGCGGGTCAGGATCTCTTAAGACCCCAAGCCCCTTACTGCAATCAATAGGCCCTAAGCGTCAACGTGTAGGTCCCCGAACCTGGAGACCTTAAGTGACAGGAGCCTGATTCATACCCCCCAAACAGGGGCCACTGAAGTACACTCAGCCCGCCAAGCCTTCCAAACCCTTGTTCAAACCTTTAAACACTGTTCTCGGTGATTGCATCATTGTCTGTACTAGTATTATTGTAATATATTATTAATATCATTATTATCATTGTTCTTCTTATTATTTCGGCAGAAGACCTGATGCACAGCGGTTCGGCGGCGGCTGGATGCACTCCACTCACGTGCAGCACCTCAAGAAGCACAAAATTGAACGAGTTCTCTCACCCAACTTGGAATGTGCAAGGGCGCGCGAGTGATGTTCCCTTTGGCTCGGATTGAAAGCGAAGCTTCGCAGAGAATGACCTTCAGCAATCCGAAGCTGTGAGAAGATGCACTGCGATAACCCTGAGTAAAATGGGGAGCCCACCCACCCCTCGCCAGGTAGCAGCACCGCAGTTCACGCAGAATGCATCGAGATAGGTTTTGTGTACCCTTTTGTTCCGGATCAAGTGCAAGGGCACGAAGGCAAGCTAGTCTTGCAAGGCACACATAAGTCAAAGTCAGTGAGGTTGCCTCTTTTTTACGAAGCAGCACAGCTCTCGAATGCTTTGATCATGTCTGTACAGGAACTCGCAGAATGCAGGTCGCCAAGAGATCAAAAGCAGAGCCCCGAAACGATCTGGGAGTTGCGAAAATGACGGAGGGACCCCGGATAAATGGACTGAACAGTAGGATCCCCTTCGAACAAGGACCCCCCGGATTGTCGGAAACCTCCATATCCCAAAGAACCGAAGTTGCATCAGACGCCCGCAGATTGTGGGCATGCTTGTTGGGGCTGATGAACTTGACTAGGAATTTTTTTAACGTGTTTTTCTCGATCACCGGTGCCTCAATGCCCTAGACAGAGCATAGGTCCTTTGCTGCGAGTTTGCCAAATGTCAGGGTGCACGGTAGCGTAGGTCTGCATTGGTCGCAGAGATGACTCCAGGACATGTGAACACACTTCAAGAAAGCTCACATCAAAGTCATTCCAGAGAAATGCGCTCCGCAATGCATGGGCACAACACGAGAGCATCCGCGTAAAGGGCAAACCATCTGGCGGACTTCTACAGATCTCTCCCCCTCTGGGCGATCTGGATCGCGGAGATCATCGAAGTTCTCATCCTAGAAATGCCTGGATTGCAGCGAAGAAATGTAAGGAAAACAAACAAAAAGAGAAGATGTCAAGATGGCAGCGCGATGCTTGAACGGCCTTTTTGGCGAAGTCCTGGTCTTCGAGCAGGAAAAAGAGAATCCACGGTGCGATTGTCTGAAATCTCCAAGCATTTCAATGCGAAAGCATGTCACTCTCTACTCTCAAGCAGGCAGGTCAGGAAAACCTCTGGCACCAGCATTTCTGCAACTTAGAAAGCAGCTCTCCGACCGTGGAATTCTTCGCAAACGTCCAGCTTTATCGAAAGCAAAATGGAATGACTGAAGCATTGGCTTGGCTGTGCTCGTCTGCAAGGAAGCATCCTTTTGAATGCTCTCAGCTGCATGATGGCGAAATCCTTGGGTCGCGTGAATTTGAGCAGTGGTCAGAAAACTTCTTGCACGTGCAGGGCACTTGCGGAGGATTGGCATCCCGCTGACCATTTACATGGACGCTCGAGGCTGTGACGGTCCCGTCAAGAACGGTGTGAGAGAGTAAAGCCTCCAGTCGACGAGAACTGGGAAACGCTGCCCCGCCTGACTTTTTGCCGTCACTCGAAAGACATTGAACTGAATTTTGTGGAGTAGTTTACATCTTATTGCAGCCGGTTTTGATGTTTGGAGGCATAGCACTTCACAAGTCTCTCACCTTGCCCCGCAAACGCACTTCAAGAATTTGTTCGCGTGCGGGAGGGCGGTGGGAGCTAAGCATTTTAAGCTCGAGGAGTATGCAATCGGGCCCGGCGATTTTCCTTGCAAATTTTGCTTCCCTGTTCACAGCTCGTGGTAGAGGACCACTGGGATGCATTAAAGCAAGCACCCAAAAGCACTCTCAACAAATGTGTTAGTGCTGAAGCCAATCACTGCGAACTCCTCGTGCGGCATTGGCCGCCAATTCGCTTCCACTCTTGCCTGCAAGCAAGCAAGCCAACGGAAGCTTGGTCCTGGAAGCTTTGAGAGCGGCTGCTTGCAAGCTCGACTGCTCAGCTTACTGCCAGACGAGTTTTGACTCAAACGCGATTTCTTGCTGGAAGCCCTCCAGCAGCGTCCAGCCTTCGAGTTTGTGCCGTGCGCTGCAGCAGGGCTTCGACTTCGTTTTGGCGGCGGTGAAATCTGAGCTTTTGGTCTTTAGACACCTGCCTGCGACATCGTGAGGACTACGAGAAGCAACCTTCCAGTTTTGGGAAGAGCCGGAATGACCTCGGACGTTGTTAGAGCATCGGTTGCTTTGTTGGCAACTCGGCATTTCTCTCGAGAAAACATTCGTGCTGCGCGTGCACATTTCCATCTTGTAGAAGTGAAACCGAAGCTTCCATTGCAGCTTGGCAAGACCGAACACCTGGTTTACAGACTTTGGCGTTCTCTTGCAACCATAACAATTGCCGTCTGCCAAGACAGAATTGCGGATCTGACTGGTTTCTGATGCTTGCACTCGGTTGCTGTAATAAGACCCCCAAAAAGCTTCGGTTTCACCTCTGCATAGAGCTCCAGGAAGCTTCGTTTCACCTTTACGATAGGGCTCCAGGAAGCTTTGATTACTTAATAAGTTTCAAGGCTGTTGCAGAAAAACAAATGTGTTAACTTGAACGTCTGCACGGATTTTCGTGTTTGCCACCTCAAATCTCGAAAGATAAGACCATGCACGCCATCAACAAACATGCAGAAGTGAATGCTCTTGTGGCAATTCACCTTTTGGCAACATTGCTCTTGAGAGCCAAACAAGCAGAGTAGAGCAACCAAAGCATCGTCTTCGATCTGCGTAATCCTCAAGTGGAAGGCATGTCATCATGTCCAAAATCCCATTCCAGATGAGACACAAAGTCCGGAAACATCCAGCTTTTCTTTTCAATGATGTGGTTTATCACGCTGATGTTCTTAGTATCGGTACGATCTCTCTGCATTCTGAAGTTGTGCAGAAAGCTTGCAATCCATCAAGAGGATAAAGACGAATTTGTCTTGGGAGTTTTCTTCCCATTTACAGCTTGGCGCAGAGCAGACATTGCGTATGGACATGTTCATGCTGGATTCTGTGGTGCTGTCGTGGGCTACTGGCCAAGTGCTGTGCAAACTTGGCTTGGAAGAAACTCTGGACCTCTTCACGCAGACTCTTGTCGCCGAAACTCTAGTCAACTTCACAGGCTTCTCCAACTTTTGGAGTTTTGGGTAATAGTGGTGTGGACGGCATATTCAGATTTACGTCGTAAGCTAAGATTAGGTTGGCCTTAATTTCAAGCAACAGATCTTCTTTCTGCAGGTTTTGTGCCGTTTACTTTTGAAGCTTTGATTGCATCTGTGCGCTTCAACTTCTCTTCCTGAGTCTTCTCTTGAAGAAGGTTGGTGGATTGATTTGCTCCATGTGGATAAGTTTCAGAACTGTTCTGGTTGACCGCAAGCCGCTTTGTGCCCGAGATCTCGCGCTTCTTCGTTTTCTGGTGCTTTTATCGCTTGTGCAAGATGTCTCTGTCCAGCTTGGAAGAGGAGGGAGGTGGTTCAGGACTGGCGTCGCCCGGAGTTGGCAGCGACGGTGGTCGTGGACTCGGTGGAGGACGAGAGCCAAGGGTTGCGGCGTCAGAGGAAAGAGTTGATCAGGGTTGGGGTTGCCGTGGCAGGTAGCATCAAGAACAGAGAGGGTCGCGTTGAAGCTGAGGGTCGATAGTTCCGTCGGTGTTGGCGAGCCTAGCAGCGGATTACATGTCGACGGTGTCAGAGGGAACCTCCCACGAGGAACTGGAGGTGATCACCAGGGCACCGACGCCAAAGTGTTGCAAGGGTTGCAGTGCCGAGAAAGAAGAAGAAGACCGAGCCCAAAGGCGCCGGCCGTGAAGGCGATGCCTCGTGTGAGGGCGTTCCTCAAGCCCCGTTTGGGCGCCGTGGTGAAGAACAAGCCACTGGGCAAGAACTGGAGGCCTTACCCGAGAAATCGGGGAAAGAAGGGTTCCAGGCCCAGGGGCTTCAGGGTCAGGGCAGAGCAAGGGCATGGAGATGTTGGATGCGAAGACCCAGACGCCGGAGCTCAGGTGGCGCAGCATGGTGCGGCGCACGAGAAGGTTGTGAAGTACGCCAAGCCTTTTGCCGAGTTCCTGGAGGCGAAGGGGTCCAGAAAGGAGTTTCAGGCCGTTTTTCCCAGGCTGTCTTTGAAGGTGGCAGCAGGGACGATGGAGGCCGAGACAAGGAGCTTGGTGATGTTGGTAGACCGGCCCAGCTACGAGAGCGAGTCTCAAATGGGCAAGGGTTCGCGGCTGAATCTGCCGCCTCCTCCACCACCGCCGTCGGCACCGCAATGGTTCGAAGTTGGGTCAGGGACGTCGCTTCTTGAACAGGCTGGCTTCGCAGTTTGTAAACCCGCAGTGGTCGAAAACGGCTCTTGTTTCACTGCAATTTGGTTTGATTGGTTGCTTGTTGGAATTTGTCGGGACCGAGCGCAGCTGACGCTGCATTGAGGTCCGCACCAGCAACGAAAGAACGAAAACAAACATGGGTTGAATTGGCATGAATAGAAATGTTCACGTTCAAAGGAATCGTGCAAGCAGTGCTACATCGACATGGTCGACGGGGCCGAAATCGATGCTTTCCAATGAGAAGACGGTAAGCCCTGTGTGTTTGGCGTTCAAACACGAAGATCAGCCTTTGCAAAAGCACTTAGGATTCCCTTAGGATGCTTATTCAATCGCCAACGACATTATGTTGGCGTGAATCTGTGCCTTGTGTATTCCAATGAGGTCCTGGAGTCACAATGAAAAGATGAAGAGCTAGATGAGCCAGCTACTCCGGACGATGTTTGGATTTCCGAGATGAAGCTGAGGGTTCTTTGTCGACCAGCCATGCAGCTGCAGAGGCCGATGATGCGTCTGTGCCCGCTGTACCCGTTGTTGCCACTTGCAAAAGACGTAAGACTGCCCCAGAATGCCTTTAGAAGCAAAAGCGAAAGAGCACCTGCTGCTGATGTGGTTGCTGCGTCTAAAGCTTAAAGATGCCAATGCATCCTCTTCTTCCGAGGACTCACGGAAACGAAGCTTGCGGGGTCGCTCGTTGTCTGGCTTGAAGGTTAAACGTGGCAAAAAGCTTTATGTCTGGTGCCACGGCACGCGATGCATTTCGAAGCTTCGAGCCATCGTCCGTCCAAGATGACACCAGACTGCAAAATCTTGTTCTTGGTCCAGCATCTGGAAGCTTGTCCAAGCAATGATTCCTGGAAAGGGGTGTTGTGAAGATGACACGTGGGACCCCCATGCCTAACAATGAAAATTTTTTGGGGGGTGTACCCCTTTGGTCTTGAAGCAATCTCGGGGTGCCGTTTGGTTATATTATTTTGGGCTTCAAAAGAAAGGTGAAGCGGTTGTGCTCAAGCTGCTCAAAGCGGTATAGTTGGTCATAGTCTACTCGACGATATTTTGAAGCAAGTGTCCGTCGACATGGAACACTCAGGGAGCATATCCAAGGTTTTAGGGTTTTGGGGCGTAGTGTTCACTAGAAATTGAATGTTTTGGGTTACAAGGGGTCTCCAAGAGAGTTTATTGTCTGGATTGGGTTTAGGGGTGTAGTGTGAAAACCCATTTTATAAGGGGAGTGGTTCCGTGCACACCGTGGGTTGTGGACGTCACCCACGACAGTTACCCACCGCGTTTTATCAAGGAATGATCAGATCGGCGTGAACCCGACAGTTTTTGCTTACTTAGCCTAGAAAATGGCCCTGTTAAGAAGGACTTTGCTTTAGCAGGGGTAATGGTAGTGGTAGTCGTTTGGCGGTGGCATTGATTTTCATAGGCGACTAGCACTACTACTGGTACTGCTACTGGTGGTGAGAACCTCATCCAGACTTCGTCTGAAATGCATACCACCCCCGCAAACCACTGAGTTTATACATTCCCCCCGCCCTCGTATTGTATATTTGAGGGGGGGCCTTGGTTTTCTGGTTTAGGCGCAGGGGTCGCGTGGGATTACTTGGATTTGGTGTTGGTGGGTTCAAAGGGGGGCCCAAAAACTTCAATTCAAAAATATTTCCCCGAGCTTCCAGCTTTACATTTCTTTTAAAGACTAGCCTTGTTGGTTTTTTGATGTTGCGAGTTCAGTGCCGTTTCGAGAATTCAGCCTCCAGGCTCCAGGGCTCCCTTGAAAGTGGTGACAAAGAATGAGTGATGCCTCGTACTGCTACATTTTTTCAAACAAAAAAAGCTTAAACATCAACCAAAATATTGTACGTGTCAGCAGCCATGGCAGTGGAAAGCAGCCCCTTTGTTGCCTCGGAACGTGAAGCTAGGCAATACGTCAATACGTGGTCGAAGTATGTGCAACCGCACAATGTTGCTGGTGTTCAGCTGTTTTGTTGCTGTTGGCTTGCCAGCTAGACAACCATCGGTAGCCTAGGCCTGGGCATAAGATTTCGGCTGCGGCGCGCAGCAAGCAGGACACCATGTCAAGCCATGGGATGGATGCAGGTTGTGCTTGGCGCTGGGCTCGCCCGAGGCAGACGAACTTTCGGATTTGCAAATGCTGCTTCTGGCACTCTTTAATGGAAGGTTTTGGATCTCCCAGAACACCTTTGTTCGACTATGACTGTGCTTCCTTGCAGAAGAGGCTCGGGATCTCTTCGACTGGCGCAGTTGAAGCTAACACCTAAAGTTGTCGCAAAGGTCATCCGGCATTGACTGGCAGCAGATTCATGACGAGGCTTCACACGGATTCACCTTTCTCAAGGTGTGCTTGTGTACACTAAATGTTGCTGCATCATGTCAAACTGCAGCACTGCAGTTTTCAAGGGAAAAGACCGTCCGCCATAGACCCGAATGCATGTTTTTTTCCTGAACGGCGCCTCCATCAGCGCGTTGAGCTGCAGGTGACTTTCGCTGTGGAGGAGTCTCAGAAAGGCCGTGCGGGTGTCAGGATGTGTGCACTCGGGGTTTATGGTCGTGAAGGTGCCGTGTGATGTGGCAGTGAGTAGTGCGACGAACGCTGATCCATAAACTGTTCTGGCTTTTGCAGGCACCCCGCTTGAACAATATGATTTTTACAGAGCGTGCTTTGTGAAGACTGTTCTCACTTCAAGCTTCTGGCGGCCTTTGGAGTCGTGGAGGCATTGCGACCTTGCGTCCACCGTCAAGGCCGGCTCACTCGTCCAAGCCTGCAAACTGTGTACGGATCTCGCCAGGCAGACAGCCTTGGCAGTTTTTGGCAGCCACACAGATTTTCTTCTGCAAGCATTTTCTGGTGCTTGCCCTGGCAGTTTTGGATCATAGCTTCGCGTGAGCTCTGGCAGGCGGTAGGGTTGCTGCGCGCCATGCCGATTGAAAAGTCGCCGGCTCGAAACGGAGACCTTCCTGTTCTACTTGATGGTGAAGAGATACGGTTTTCGGAGCCAAAGACCAGGCTGTGCAAGACTGTAGCGGGGAATCATGCCAATCATGCCAACAAGTCTGAGGCAATGTTGTTAAAGCGTGGGCCTACATGTTTCCTAGCATCGCAAGAA
Organism: Symbiodinium sp. CCMP2456; assembly: GCA_905221635.1. Lineage (NCBI taxonomy): Eukaryota > Dinophyceae > Suessiales > Symbiodiniaceae > Symbiodinium > Symbiodinium sp. CCMP2456. The sequence goes on from CAJNDV010011780.1 coordinate 123,856, forward strand.
GTCCCCAAGCCCTTCAGTGTCAGGCTCTACACCCGGCAGCATCTCGAAGGCGAGGGAGTGCTGCACTTGACCACGAAGCGCTTGGTTTGGCTCGGTGGTCCGGGTTGCGCCATCGATTACCCTTTCATCACCATGTGCCTTGCCGCAGTTGAAACCGGATTTCTGAACCCAGTCCTGAATTCAAACCCAATCTGTCTCAGACCCTAAACCCTAAACCCTAAACCCATTCTGTCTCAGGCATGCTGTCTCTCGCGACAAGAATGCTTGGCCGGACCCGTGCTTGTACTGCCAGCTTCGCGAAGAGGAGGCAGAGGAGGAAGAGGTGGGGGCCGGGCGGGGCGGGGTGCCTGTCTTTCCAATTGGTCGACATGGAAAGTCTCTTTTTTTGTTCGATATTTTTTTGAATGAAGATGATGTTGTCTTTTCGCTCAGTGCCTGGCTTCGAAGTCTTTGTCTCACTTTGCTGGGATTCTCAGCCTTCGGTTGTCGATGGTTGTGTTGCCTTATCGCGGGCCCTGCACGAGGAGGATGCAAACATCCCAGAACTGAGATTCGTCCCTGCCGAGCCAGCTCACTTGCAGGAGCAGCTTGTCGAATTTGCAATCCTCTTTGGTTCTCCGGACGGATCGGTTGGACAGGGAGTGGTGTCGTCGTAGATGTTTGCGGGAGTTGGCTTTACCGTGTTTCGTGCTCTCATCCATCTAGGGCACTGTGTCGTGTGGGTACGGTCACCGCCATCGTTCATCACACCCGGAGAGCTTCCCCAATAACTGAGGATGTTCCACGTGTTCTCGGAGATGTCTGCGCTGAATCCTGACCCTTACGACGAGCAGGGGGACGACAGTGGATCCGAACCGGATTTGGACGAGATGCTGGGCGGCCAGTGTCAGCCCCAGAACGAGCTTGGTGTCATGTGGAATGCAGAAGCCAACGACGCAGCCATGGAAGATGCGGAGGAAGACGACCATGATGAGCGCATGTAGGACAAGGGGCGGTGTTGACAGCCTGCCTCGTGGAAGATTGCCGTGTCCCTTTGCGGGCCCTTGTAGCTGGCCCGGGGACACGGCAGGAAGAGCGGGAGTCTGCTCTCTTTCATGTTTCACGTGTTTTGTACCTCCGGGAAAGGTCCCAAATTAGGGTTACCGCAGGCGATCTGCGAAAGATGTGGGGAGGGTTTGATGCAGTGCTGCTGCAAGTTTGCCTCATCTGACGGTCGCTTGGCTTTCAGGTCTGGGCGCATAGTGCTGCATCAGGCCGAGCAGGCTTCGAAGGAGTGCATTTGCAGTCCGAAGCCCCACCGTCTCATTGCATGCTGCTTGCCACTTGCAACGCATGTTACGACATGTAAGCAGATTTCTGTGAGGTGCGGTTGGAATCTGCTACCGATTTTGGCTCAATTCTGCCGCTGTTTCTTCCACCTTCGCCTAGGGCTGGAGCTTTGCAATCAAAAGGCACCGTTGCTTGTGGCTTCTCTGTCACTGGTAGTCATGCCTAGCCTGTCGTCTAAATGTGATAGGAACGGTAAACGAGATAATTCACTGGTCCGGCTAATGAGAAGCTGTCGCAGTGGCAATTCAGACTCGTGGAAAAACAGATTCTGGAGCAATGCTCACGCACGTAGTGTCAAAACAACAAAACCTCCTACTCCAGACTCTACTTCTGCGACCACCACCACCACGACGACGACGACGCCTACTATTGCTCCTTCTGCTTGCTCCTGCTTGCTACTACCGCCACCGCGAATTGCTACCCCCACGGCTGCTGCTGCTGTTGCTCTGCTCTTGCCACTGCAATTTGCTACTGTCACCGCTACTGCTGCTACTGCTTCTGCTCGAGCTACACTTGCCATGCTGAACAAGAACATATAGTATTATTATTCATTATGAAAAATATTCGACGTAGTATTTCTCATAGCTACGATAGCAAGGTAGCATTGGTAATACTCATAGCAATTCATAGTACAAACAGTAGCACTATGCAGCAACAAGTGTGCTTGCAACTACTGGCCGGCAGATTGGCTTGTGGCAGGTCCAGTCCAACTTTTGCCACGCCGTTTTCCAGAAGAGGATGACCAGCTGCTGTGGCTGAAGAATCGGACAGAAGCGGCTAGAAGTTAGTCTGGATACTGGTCTGACCTAGACCTAGATGGCGACGACCTCCAAGCTGTTTTCGTCCAGGTTGAAGTACGGTAGCTCTTGTTGTAAGAAGTACAAGCAGAATTCAAGTTGATATGCTTGAAACCCTGAATATTACTTGTACCTGCCACTTCAAGATGAGTCTGTGCAGTCGCTCGGGTGCATCAAGTGCAAGCCAACACCCTGACCCATGGCCATCTTGGGAATGCCCCTGAAACCTCGCTGCCACTACAAAACCAGAAGTCTCAGAAGCCTTTCCCGTCAGGCCACCCGAGCTGGATCCTCGCCTGCGTGACATGGATAACCCTTAGTGCTGCCGCACCGCTCACTGCAGAGACGCTTGGCACGGAAGAAGGCTCGAGCGTTCCTTGAACCATCTGGCCTCGATACTGTCCTGTCTTTGCAGCCGAGGAATGCACCGTGGAACATCAACATCGAAACACAGCCGGCACGCTCAGAATCCGTCGGGACTAAGCTGATGTTGCTCGCGGAGATTGTGGCAACCTGAGGCACGAGCCGGACAAGTACAAAGGCAAGTGGCAGAATCATGTATACTTTCCATCTCCCAAGGACCCCGGGTCACTTCTTGGGGCAGCCGTCTTGTCTGTCGCCGGGTCCCTGCCGTGCAAGGACTGGCGATCTTTGTCCATTTACCAGCTCCTCACCGATAGATTTGCTGACGGCGATCCTCGAAACAACGAGCTCTTCGAAGGGGGCTTCGATGTACGAGACATGACATTCAGGTCGCCGCCTCGGTCTAATCCCCCAAAACTCTTGGGGTTTCGGGCCCGATCCGGACGGCAGGCATGGAGGCGACTTCGTCGGCCTGACCAATAAGCTCCCGTACATCAAGGGCCTGGGTTGCCAGGAGCCTCTATCTTTAGAGATGCAGGGGAAGATAGGGTTTAGGAAGTTTAGGTTTGGGAGCTGTACTGTAGGGCCTAAATAATGACCTATACTATTTAGTTAGCAGAACCCTTGCCCATTTCGGGTAATAATACCACCAGTCAACCCATTAGACG
>CAJNDV010011780.1:127112-139068 GCA_905221635.1 Symbiodinium sp. CCMP2456
CGTCTAATGGGTTGACTGGTGGTATTATTACCCGAAATGGGCAAGGGTTCTGCTAACTTATTTTGGGGTTCCTTACTGTCGGCTTGTCGTTTCTGGGTTTCTGGTTCTGTGCTGTTCTGTATCTGTGTACAATGTACGTGCTCTGGCAAGGATTCCGCATGAACCTCTGATGCTTTCCACTTGTCGAGGGTATTTCTAGACAGTAGTCCCACAACATCAATGGCTTGGTCGCGACGATGTCATGCGCGTGTGTGAGTGTGTGTGTGTGTGTTTTGCACTGACTGCTTTGGCAGACCATTCTCTGCAGTCGTCAATGATGTCTCCAGTGCTGTTTGGTGCATGTTGTGTCGGACGTGGGAGGTGCTGCCCCTCTAGTCTGGAATGCAGGGTTGTTTCCGGAAGACATATGTAGTTCTGCTGAAGTTAACTATCGGCTGCAGTGTCGGTATCGCCAGGCCTTGTCATGTGTATGTGTCTATCTCAGCCATGCTTTGTTTTGACTACACGTGACTACACACCCAGATTGTTGCAGTCGCTGCTTTTCTGCGTCGGCATAAGCACAAAAGAAAGTTGCGCGGCATCAATTTTAAGAAGGATGGAGCGTGTACTTGTGCATGAATATAGATATACACGAGAGGAAGCTCGAAGCAAACGTGTGTTCGCTGCCGGAAGACGCTTCCTTGATTCGTCATCCTTGAACTTCAGGGCGTGTGGATCTCACCCATCTTCCAGAATGGCTTCAACTTCTACCATCAGAGTCCCGCCAGCAAGGAGTCTCGTAAAACTTGGGGTCTTAGTTAGGGATCCTACTATTTCGGGAAACTCCCATGCTAACTGGAAGTCGAACCAATCTGATCGTTCGGTGGCTATCAGTAGAAGCAAGCCCTGAGCATTGTTGGAGATGGTCGTGAATTTCGTCGCCAGTTGTCCGCAGGAATTCCGGACCAAAAGGTGCCACTGAGTCGCCAAGGTTTGAACCCGAAGCATTTGCCCGTTCCCTAAACCTATCGCTTAGGTACGCGCAGATCGATTTCACTCTGCTGGATCAACGAATGGGGACGCTGCAAGAGCTTCGCAATCTCGTCACCACCGCACATGACCTGGGAATGTATGTCATTGTTGATGTTCAGGGCTCAGACCTTGAATGTTGATGGCAGGATGGACTTTTCATTCGTCTTTGTAGCACGACCCTGCAGAAGTGCGCCCCTCATGTGGCTGTCATGACAAAAAGCGAAGTGACGAGGTCGTTATGAACCACATGGCGAATGAGTTCTTCTTCGACGGTCATGAATATACTCAGGCACCGTTTAGGTTTCATGAGGACGGCGGTCTGCGCGAATATCTTCTGCAAGCACGGAAGGAAACTTGTCTGAGTTTTGTGATACTCCTTTTGAGTTTGCGCAGGCGGACCAATGCTGTTATTTTCTTCCCTGTGAGTTGCAGCAAGGATGAGAGCTTGATGCACGACACGCCTGCCGGCAAGCAGCCTTATCGGGACTTCTACTATGACAACACCTGGGTCCCAAGCGCGAAGTACAGTGGCAAAGTGTATGGTCAGTATGGTGAGTGGCGTACCGACGACGGGAATGGTACCTATGATTTGTCGGACTTCCATCACAATGGAGACTTAGTTGATTACTTCGACCCATGGGAAATCAACTTTGGCAAGATCTATGGCACCATGGACGACCTTAGACTAGAACACGAGCGTGTGCAGCAAAAGTACATTGCCATGACAAGGGCGCTTATTGAGAGCTGCGACATCGATGGCTTTCGTGTCGATTCCCAGATGCAGATCAGAAGAGAGGTCTTGTTGGGACTGACGTGAATCTTTACTGGGTCGTTGAATCATGTCCTGTCAGCCGGTCTCGTTAGCCAGAAATGTACATCTGTACTGTAAGGACACACCGATGCAAGTTCCGCTGAATTTCTTCAAAGTCTGGGCGCCTGCGATGCGACAACATGCTGCCTCGCTCGGCAAAGAGCGCTTCGGGATCTTCGGCGAGTTCTATGTGACGCCTTCGCGATATGCCACAATGACTGGGAGAGGTCGAGACAATACGATGTCAGCTGCCTAGTCTAGCGTTGTGTGGCGTGGTGTTTCTGCATGAAGTGGAGTGTGTCTTTGCATGTGAGACGGGTTGCAGTTTTTGCGGCGTAAGGTACGGACAGGATGTTTTCATAGACGGTGCGGCCACATTGAAAGGTGGCATCGTCTATCCTTACTATTGGTACATATTCACAGCCATGGTCTACAAGGACCCTCAGTATGCAGATGGTCTGGTTATGGCCTACACCGAAGAGAACAAAATGATCGACACTTTCGATCCAACCACAAACAGGTCTGAGTATTCCATGATGACCTTCTGCAATAACCACGACAACTGGCGCATGCAGAGCATGACCGGCAAGGCTGAAATGAGGATGTGCCTGGCAGTGATCACCTTCTGGCAGCGTGCTGAGCGGTTTTCATTGCCTTCGACTTTTCTGTGTCTTTTTCTGGCTTTGTTCCTCGCCTGAGGCCAGGGATCCCACTTCATTATGCCGGCGACGAGCAAGACTTCGATACGCCGGGCAGCGCGTTGGATGGATGGGCCCGCGAGGCGGGTTTTGCTCGTGAAGGTCAGTGCATCTCAAAGCGTCAACTCGCAAGAACGGCAGAGTTACCTTCAGTCTGATAAAGACCATGTCAGATCCAGTATCCGTAAGGATTGAAATGTTTCCGCCAGATCTTACAAGAACCCTCTTCAACTTTTGATTGGTTTCCTTCTGCCTTCAGGAGCTAAGTGCTTCGCTTGCCTGGCAAGCGATCCCCACCCGCCCGGACGGGAACCCAGCAGACCGTGACAACTTCGACATGACCAGCGAGACATATCGTGGCTTGCGGCTTTTAAAATGACTTTGAAAGCTTCAGGCTTTTTTGTGTGAAGGTCTTGTTGTTTCGTGGTCCGCGACAGGCGGCTTCTGTGCAGAGACGCCCAGCTTTTTGTGATTTCAATTGCAGCAGTGAACTTGCTTTCGTCGGTGATAGATGTACGTTCGGGAACATAAAGCCGCAGTCTGTCTAAGTAGTGCTGCAATAGACCGAGTTCTGCTCTTCCATCTGTAGCCCACGCAGTTCTGCTCTGCCATCTGTCGCCGCAAGTGCAGATCCACCAGCATTGTTTGAGTTAAACTGCAAGGTTACATTGCTCGACTGAATGCACTTCGTCGTTGGTACTTCGCTGACTTCGGAAGGGCGGAGTGCGACGTCGTCACTGCACCGAACCCACAGATCCCTGGAATCGTGGTGTTCGAGCGCGGATGTGACAGTCTGAAGAAGGTCCTGGTGGTTGCCAGCTTTGAAACCGCTGGCAACAAAACCGTCAGAATTCCGGTGTCCTGGGTGAGCGGAACACAGCTTAGCGACAGTCTGGAGGTCCGGAACCCATTGATGCTCACGGTTAGCCCAACCCGTGACGTTTCCATCAAGCTGCAGCCCCTCGCCGCTTATGTCCTGGTTCCCCTACCCGTGGCAACTGTGCCGCCTTCGGTCGTCTCTGTGACCCCTGCTCATGGCTCAGTTGCAGAGTGGTCGGCGGAGGCCGGGGATGTGGTGAATGTGACAATCCGCTTCGACCGGGCCATGCAGCCGTCAGTTCTTTCTGCGGCCCTTTTTGATGGACAACCGGCGGCTTTCCGTTGCGCGACCTCCGCGTGCCAGGAGATCACGCTGGAGCTCGATGCAGCCTCGGTGAGCAATCAAGTGCACCACGTGTCCATCATCGAGACGGCCACCTCGCAGGATGGCGTCCCTCTCTTCGCCAGCTTCCGTTCTTCCTTCGTGGTCGATCGGACAAAGGGGGTGCTAAGCCGGCCCTGGCTGCACAGCATGCCGGGCCTCGTCTGTGCCAATTGGACACGGATCTGCCACAACGCCACCGGGGCCTCCTGGCTCCGCATCAAGAACCTCGGGGGGGCCTGGTCCGCATGGAAGGCGGCAGAGCCTGTCACGGCCTGGCAGAGCGCTCCTGGAGTCCCGGTCCTGGTGCAGTACCACGCCGAGGGGAGTGCCAGCTTCATCGTCGGTGACTGCACGGACATGGAGGGACCTTGCTTTGCCAGCTGGCACGAGTCTATGTTCCTGCGTGGTCAGTTCAATCGGTGGGGTGAGGCAGGCGAGGGGACAATGCTGAAGCTGGATCATTTTACTTGGGCCGCCAACATCACTCTCGACCGGTTCTTGAAAGGCAAGTTTGCGCCTTTCCGAGATTGGACGGTCTCCTATGGGCTCCATCCCGCCAGAGAGCTTCTTTACAATATGCCCTCCTTCGACCCGCGCTTCTACACCTTCCACGTGGATCCCCACATGTCGGGATCCGAGGCCGGTAGCGGGACAGTCCCCTAAAAAGCCCCTTACCGCCTAGAAGGGTACCCCTCTTTTAACCCTAAACCGTAATCCTAATTTCGGCCTTTGTAACTGCAGTTGGAAAAGAGCCTTTCAACGCATCCCAAAAGAAACCCTAAACCCTAAACCCTGAACCCTAAACCCTAAACCCTAGGCCAGTCGACGGTGGATGGAAGAACGGGGCCACTGGTCGGAGAACCAGGGCATGGCCTCAGGCGCCGAGTGGGCCACGGAGATCCTGGGCTCTTCTTAGGGAACCATTTAGGGTTTAAGGTTTAGGGGTTTAGGGTTTAGGGTTTAGGGGTTTAGGGTTTAGGGTTTAAGGTTTAGGGTTTAGGGTTTAGGGTTTAGGGAACTGAAGGGCTTCTAGGGTTCAGGGAACTTGTCAGGGCCTTTTTGAAGAAGTTGCTTCGAGTTTTTGTCACGTCATACCAGAATGAGTATCGGGATTTACTGTATTCATCTAGGTGGTATAGACTCTGCCATCCGCCTTCCTTCCTTGTATGACGTCTTGTTTTTTTCTCTGAGCTCTTCAGCGTGCCTTCTTTATGGTTGCTGCTATAAGTTGGGCCCCGTAGCGTGGATCCAGGATCTGGTTCTCGCACCTCTGCAGCACCGCATCCCCGGAGTGTGAGCCGGCGGAGAATCCGCAGTGGGAGGCCCACGGCTTCAAAGCCGGAGAGACCCAGGAGCCAGGGGGTAACTAACAAAGGGCTGCTTTAAACGGCTACTGCAAAAGGGTGGCAGCAAGGGGAGGTATTACAAGGGCGCCCAAGAAGAATAGAGGGTACCTTCTTCTGAGGTTCTACATACAAAGGACGGGGTTAGCGGGGCTCTGTCTGGTTCCTCTAACGCGACCTAGCCCTGCCTAGGAGTGGTGTGAGACTGTTGGGACCTATCGTTGCGTGGAGTACAAGGCGAACGATTTCTCGCCGGAGATGAGCGGCTGCGGCGCTTTCTCCTGCTGCAAGAGGAAGGTCAGCACAGTTCCAAGCGGCCCGCCCGCAACGTGCTGTGTGCTCTTCAACGACCTCTTGCTCAACTACACGGTCTCCCCGGATCTCTCGAAGTGTTCGAAGTTCGGCTCCACGACGTTGACGACCTCCATGGCCCTGAAGACGTGCCCTCCCCGGAATCTCACTTTGGAGGAGTCCCGGACAGCTTCGCAGGCGCCCCCCTCGCCCTTCCCAACGGATCCCAGGATCCAGGAGAGCCTGGGCTGGAGCCGCGGCCGCGTCATCGAGGCCGAGGAGGAGTTCGAGAAGAGCGGCTACGAGCGAAAAGCCTCTCCGGAGACTTGGCACGAGGACGTGGCCTACAGCATCTTGGTGGACCGCTTTGCCAACGGCGACCTGTCGAACGACGAGGTGAACATCCCAGACTTTCAGAGGGAGGAGCTGAAGGATGGGCAGCCTTGGTCGATTCATCAGTGGCGACACGGGGGGGACTTGCAGGGCGTCAAGGGCCGTCTCATGTATCTGAAACAGCTCGGTGTCTCCACTGTGGTCCTTTCCCCAATCTTCTTGAACAGCGCCGGGGAGTACCACGGCTCCTGTACCTCTGATCTCTCCAAGATCGACCCAGGCTTCGGCAGCCCCGAGCTGCTCCGTGATCTCGTGCAGGATGCGCATGCCTTGGACATGAGAGTCGTCCTGGATGTTCAGGTCAACCACATCTGTGCTAAGGGCATGGGCTACACCACGAATCCTGCAGTGGACTCTGTGAGTGCATGTGTCAAGGAGACAGAGCAATCATACTGGGGTATGGATCGCGGCTTTCCCCTCTTCCCCAGCCAGTCTCGCAAAGAGATGTTCTGGGGCAACGATCTGCCCGAGTACATGCAACATCAGTCCTTCTTCGTCCGATGTGGACCCAAGGCCATGTACCGACCGGGAGGTCTGGACTTTTTGAGGCTGGAGCTGGAGAACGTCACCTCCATCGAAGCGGGCTTTCTCTTTCCCGAGTATTTCGCCACGAATTACTACGAGCTGAACACTATGGACGTGCACCTCCAAGAGCTTTTCACAAACCTCCTGAAGTACTGGATTGCCTTCGCGGATGTAGACGGCTATCGGGTGAGTGCAGTGTCACACATCACGGCAGACTTCTCATCCTTTCTTGCTACCAACCTGCGCTACTACGCAGCCGCCCTGAATAAGACCAACTTCTTCGTTGTCGGCGAGGTCCAGCAAGCCACCACCCCCTTCGGCTTCATGCACGTAGGCAAGGTCCAAGGGCCTATGGGGCCCCAGTACTTGCCAAAGAAGGTCCAGGGTGTGCTGGATGCCATGTGCCCCTACTACAGCGCCCTCTCGTCACAGACACCCGGATTTCTGGCAACCTTTCCCGTGCAGGAGTCCTTCTTGGTCAGGGAGGTGGGGGTCTACAGAAGCTGATTTAAGGGGTCCTGACAGATCCCCTAAACCCAAATTGGCCCCAACTTAGAAGCAGTATTTTCAAATCCCGGCTACTTACCTAAGTGCCCTTTTAAGGAGATCCATTGCGTGCTTTTTGTTTGCCTGTTGCATCCAGGTCGCTGCAGGCTCCTCCAAGCCGATGGACCTCTACGATCGCGAGGAGTGGCAGGCCGGGTCTCCTCACGATGCGATTCTTCTCACAAGGAGCTTAATGACCACTCGGTTTGCTATCAATGCGCACATGTACGCATGTGTGCGTATGTATTAGTATAAATGATTAAATAGGTAAATAAATAAATAAATATATATATATATATATACAGATCTAAATATATATATATATATATATATATGATAGATAGGTGGATAGATTGATTAATAAATGTTTGCATGATAGCTCAGCTTCTGATTCAGTCATTGATTCATTGACTGATTCATTGATTGATTTAATGGATCGATGAATTGTTGGATTGATGATTCAATGGATGGGTGGATGGATGGGTGGCTGGATGCATGGATGACTGATTGATTGCCATTGTAACTAGTATTGAACTTGATATTACCCTAAACCCTAAACCCTAAACCCTAAACCTTTTTGAGCGCCGGAGGAAGTCGCTCCAGAAAGGCCCCAGCCCCAAATCCTCAACCCCTGGAGCCCTTGCCTCAGGTGGCGGTGGCCCGATCCCGACAGGTTCTCGCGTCCCAGGGCGACATTCACTCCAGTATGGCTTCGGCAGAGTCGAAGGATAGCCCGAAGCTCTTATCACAGCAGCTCGCCTCTTTGGGATCCATCTTGTATTTTGATTTGGAGCAGTGTTCACAACAGTTTGATCTAGCATGCCTGTTTTTTTGAAAACATGCAGGCTAGCAGCGGCTAGCATCCGCTCTCTTCGGGCCATTTCTGGAGCCTTGCTGTTTTCCCGTGTACTTCTCAGCTGAAGCAACCCCGGGGTTCTGGAGATCTCTTATGTCCTGCTGGCGTATTCAGAATATCATGAGATCATACCAGAACTTCAGGACATGTGGGGCCCGGACCATGACATAGATCTCAAAGAAGGAGACCAGGGTGTTAGCATGTCCTTACATGGAGCTTGCAAGTAAACATGGCAAGGCAAGGCGGCAACTTTGCGGATGACATCTGGCGGCTCCAGGTGAGCTTGGCCTGGAGCTTCACCTGGTGCCTTGGAAGAAGTAGCCAATGCCTTGAAGAGTCGGGAAAATCAGTGGCAGAAGAACAAGAGGAGCTTTTTCAGGCAAAAGATGTGAAAGGTGTTGATGATGCACAACTATTTCAGCACGCAGATGATACCAATAGCAGTGGGAGCAAGACTCGAGCTACTGCTTTCTGCTGGCAACTCGGTTAGCTGACAGTTGTAATGACGGAAACAACAGTCTTGATTCTGATCCTTCTAATCGCCATTAGAATCGGCAACATGAACCTGCATCCATCGGTAGTTGTCACCGTCAGCACCAATGTCAGCATCATCACAGCCACCACAAACACTATGACCTAGGCGCAAAGCAATACTATACGGGCAGTGACAGTACTAACTAAGATGACGGTACTGTTCTTGGGCAAAAACGACAGTGCTTCGTAGGTAAGCAGTCGCGAAGGCAGAGGTGTCAGCGTGGTGTGAGTAATTGAACAGTGAACGAATGGGTCAGGGCCAATCGTTGTAGTAGTTGCAATATTGGTAGCTTCCATGATGGTGCTGATTTTTCCTATTTGATGATGAGCCTGATGGTTGTGACATACTGTTGATGACGATGGCGGTGATGTTCATGGTCACCGCAGTAGCGCAGCAGGAATCACAATGGCAATCAAGGGCAACAGTAGTTCTGAACAGGGGCACAGTGGTCGTAGGCTGCTAGTCGTGGAAATCACAGCCACATGATACCAGTTTCCGTGACAAAACTGCCCTTGTTCTGGGACGAGGATTCATGGGGGTGGAAGTCTTGTTTTGTGCAGCTGGTCATGAGCGGCAGCAGACTAAACCTCGAAGCAGCATCTGAAACATCGTCGGGGTCGGCAAAGGTACGGGATTCCGGACATCTACAACGGAGCCGAGATGGGCTTGAATGGCCTCTGCTATCGCAATGCCCAGGAGCAGAAGGACCAGGGTTCCGGGACATGCTGCGTAAGGCATCTAGTTTCGTGAACTGTTTTCACGGTTTCGACTTGTTTGGAGAGCTGGGAAAGGCGATAGGTGGTCGCAGATCCCAGTTTTTTTATGGGAGTGCCAGCAGTGGAAGGAGAAGAAGGCAGCCATGGTGGCAGCAGGCATGAAGGACGAAGTGGCTGAGGCGATCCTCATCAGCTGCGACTACACTTCCTTTGGGGACCGGATGGACCCGGGCTTCTGGCGACAGGATATGTTCTCTTCGGGGCCTTTCCGCTTGGGATCGGCCGTGCCCAGCATCCAAGCCCAGGCTCGGAAGTCAGAGGGGGGCCTGCTTGGGTTCTTCTGGTGCAAGGCCTTTTTTCTAGGGTTTTGTGGGGCTGGGCATAGAAGGCCATAAAGCCATAAAGCAAAGTCAAAGCCAGGCCGGGATTGGCTCTGCATTGCAGGGTGCAAGCAGCCCGCACTGGTGCTCGGACCCACTGCTGGATACCAGGAACCCGGTGTATCGGCTGACGCGAGCCCTGATCCGCATGCGGAAGGCCTGTTACCCCCTCCGCACCGCGCTCGACTTCCCCGCCAAGGCCGTGGACGGCCCCGAGCAGGAGCTTGCCTACTGGAAGTTGGACGACTCCAAAGGGCCAGCCGAGTCGCCGAAGGCCATGCTTGTGGTGCTGAGGATGGTGGAGACTCCCAGTGCCGATTACTCCAAGTACATCTTCCCGAACCTCGAAGAGCCATATAAGGAGGGTCAGGCCTTTGTGGACCTCTTCAACCCCTCAAGGTTGGCAGTGGTCTTCATGGACAACAACGTCTCTTATCTGCTGGTGCCCGGGAACTTGGCCACAAGCCACGTGGCTATCTTCGCGCCGGTGGGATCTGTGCAGGCCGACGACATCGGGGACTGGTCTGTCTGTAAAGGTGTCACTTTGCCGCCGCTTGAAGAATACAGCTGCGAGACTCAGTCTTCTTGGTTCCCTATGTGGGGAACGATGACCACGACCATCCTTTGGATTGCTGCGGTGGTGCTGATCTTGTTGGTGAACGCCCGGACAAGTATCTACTTGAGCGTGGTCATGGAACCCACTCCCCCGAGCATCTCGCAGCCCCCGGGAGTGCGGGTGGAGCCGCGGCATATCCTCGTGGCGGCCATCGAGCACACCATTCCGGAACGGGGCGTGAAGGTCAGTGCCGGGGGGCTCGGCAAGGTCCTGGACCAGATGCTGAAAGAGCACCCTCCGGGAGTCATGAGCCTGGTGCACCCCATGTTTGGCGATGTCGACTACGGCCCCATGGATGAATACACGAGATTCAGCATCGTGGTGGACGGCAAGCCCCAGGAGGTTGTAGTTTACACCATGCAAAGTGATTTCGAGGGCATCACCAGAGTGTGGTACATCCTGAGCCATGAGTACTTCACGAAGAAAGTGAAGACACAGCCCTACCCCCCCTCCATGACCAAAGTCTCGACTCTGCGCTATTTCTCTCTATGGAACCAAGCAGTGGCTCTTCTCTTGAGCGAGCTTGCTCCGGATGTGTACCATTGCATGGACTATCATGCTGCAATGGCTCCACTCTACCTCTCTCGAGAGAAGCAGTTGCCGATCATCCTCGTGTTGCACAATGCGGATTACTGTGGCGTCATCGAGACGGATTTCATTTGTGATCGGTTTTGGAAGACTGTGAGCTCGCTGCGCCGTCTAAGCCTCATCTTCAACATTGAGATCTCCACGATCCGGAGATACTGCATGTTCGAGGGCCGCTTCAACATGTTGAAAGCGGCCGTCACCTACATTCGGGAAGTTCAGAAAGGGCACGGGATCTGTGGAGTGGCCGAGAACTATGCCGTGGAGCTGGCACGCGAGAAGACTCTTTTTGCGGGCATACCTCACATCATTGCGCTGGACAACGCTACGGATCCCGCCGATGCCCACGCAGAGGTCAGCGAGCTCAAGGAGAGGCGCTTCATTGCAAAAGAGAAGCTGCAGAAGGAGTGTGGCTTGGATTTGGACCCAGGGGCGAAGATTCTGATTTTCATCGGCCGCTGGGTGAAGCAGAAGGGAGTGGATCACATCGCCATGCTGACCCCGGTCTTTCTCAGGAGTCACCAAGATGTTCAGATCGTCCTTGCAGGTCCCCCAGATGATGCTTGTGGCAGATATGCTGGCGAGCTGCTTGCTGGACTGGGTGATGAGTTCAAGGGCAGACTCTTCGTGTGCACGAAGTGCCTTGCCTGTTCGAGGGCGCTGAGGCTAGGTGTAAGACAGCAGTTTGCCAGGTCATAGGACGGCATGGCAGGGCGGCAGCTTCATGAACATACTGAACTCAACAGGCGGTCAAGCATTAGCTGGCCCAATCTGGGTTTTTGCATGCGGGCCTTCCCTTTCTCTGCGGCCCGAGGTTCTTCAAGCTCAGTGAGGAATGCCGCCGCGGGGCGCATCTTTGCTTTACCCCCTCCTGCTCCGAGCCTTTCGGCTACGTGGACGTGGAGTTCGGCCTTCTCGGGGTTCCCGAGTCGGATCTGGCAAAGCTGAGCTTCTGTTGAAAGAGACGGAGAGACAGAGAGCAAGGGACAGAGGCAGCAAGAAGCGGAAGAAGCAGAAGAAGAAGAAGCAGCAGACCGCCTGAACATAAAGAGCTCGAAATGAGAATCATCAGGCCGTGTTGCTCTCGTAAAGCCCCGCCTACGCAGAACGTCTTACATGCAGAGCCACCGCGACAGCTTCTCCTATCCCGCAAAATATGAAAACAACATGAAACAAAAAGCCACAAACTAACTAGGTAAGTGCTAAGTGATGTGGCTTCTCTGGGAAAGCTGTGGAAGAGTTCGAAGCAGCTGAGGTGCCCTCCGTGGGTTGTGCCATTGGAGGTTTGGGTAAGATGCCTGGGGTCTACTTCCGCCAACAAAACTCCGATGATGCCAAGAGCCTTATCGACTCCTTCTTCTGCGCTGTGGACTATGCCTTGAATATGAAACTCGGCTCTGCTTCGGAATCTCTGTTTCGAGTATACCTGGAGGATCATGGGACTTA
>CAJNDV010011780.1:147204-182282 GCA_905221635.1 Symbiodinium sp. CCMP2456
CTACTACTACCACTACTACCTACTACAACCACAGATTACGCGACCCCGAACTTCAAGAAGCCTCCCATATGATTCTTAAGCTCAGGAAGAAGCGGAAGGCAGCCCAAAAGTGTCAGGGCAAGGAGGGCCCAGAGGAGCCACAAGCCCCGGCTGAGCCTCTCGAAACGGTGCCGGAGGACGAGATACTCTAAGATGTCCACAGAGTGGTATCGAAGGTTCGCAATCTCACTCTGCTATTTCTACTCGGTACTTTTCATGGGTTCTTCGCTTGGGAACATGCAGCCAGGATCCGAAGGCAGAAGTCAAGGAGGCTGCTAAGAAGGAAGAGGCAGAAACTGAGAGGAAGGAAGATGCGGAGGTGCCCCAAGAGCCCTTGCCTCAGTTGAGCCAAAAGAGCCAGAAAAGCGAAAAGAGCGCGATGTCCGTGAAAGAAGAGGACCGAATGCTAAAAAGTGCATTCCTTCATTGCCCCAGCCAGGGCCTTGTCTGAGGAGTCCAGGGTACTTGGAGGATCATGGGANNTTATAAATAAGGTAACTATAATTATACCCCCAATTAGGGTACTTATAACCTTACTTACTAAGTCCCATGATCCTCCAAGTAGGTTCCAGAGCAGTACAAATTTTCCCGATGTAGGGTAGCCGTAGCTTCATCCCTAAGCTGGACCCGAGAGGACTTTGGGAAGGTTCCCAGTTGCCCCAAGCAGCTCTTCGGGGACGCTGACGAGGTGGTGGACAACGAAGAGGCCCTTTGGTAGGCTCCCTAAACCCTAAACCGATGACATTTTGATCCGGAGCTCTTGTAAGTTGGGCCTCAGTCTGCTGACAGGACTTGTCTAGGATGGAGGGTTGAGGATCTAGAATTGCCGATGAGGCTTTAGTAAGGGTTTGTTGGGCCCACAATACTTGGAGGATCATGGGACTTAGTAAGTAAGGTCATAAGTACCTAATTGGGGTTATAGTTATCGTTACCTTAATTTATAACCCTAGTTACTAAGTCCCATGATCCTCCAAGTAGGTTTCCGGCAGTAGATGGAGCTAAGGATCCCGGATGGGATTTCATGAGAATTCTGCCCCGGAAAATCTCCGTGTCAGATCGAAATACTGTCTCAGGGCTACCCAGTGGACAGCTCTGGTTTTCCGGTTTTTGAAGGCGCTAGCATCCATCTGACATGACCTAACGTGCTCTTGGACCTTGAATGGTCGCAAATCTGGAAGCCCTACTCTCGGCCCCAAGCTGTTCCAATACCTTCTGCTCGACCCAGGAGATGGACTTTTCAGCGGACATCGTTCCGCCCGAGGCTCCCGCGCTTTGGATTGAGTTGTCAGCTACTAGCTGCTAGGTAGCGTTGGCATGCCAGGCTGCTACGCTTGTCGGCATGATGCCACACCAAAGCCTAAAACCTCATGTGTTCCCTAAACCCTAAACCCTAAACCCTAAACCCTAAACACATGCGAGGCTCTTCAGAGTTTTTTGTGCGCGCAGGAGAAGCCTCTTGAGTCAGCCCGGCGAGGCGGTGCGTAAGCTTTTCGTTTGCTGTGCTTCTCTTGATGGCCGATGTTTGCAACTTGTGCTGGTGGTGGTCCTGGTAGGCAGGGGTGGCACTGTTGCTGGTCGTGGTCGTGGTTGTTGAGGGTTTGTTGCTGCTGCCGTTGGTGGTGCTGTTGCTGCTTCTGCTGCTGAGGTGGTGGTGGTGGTGCTGGTGGCGTTGTTGTTGCCGGCAGAGGTTTTTTGTGGTATTGGTACTGCTCCGAAGCCGATTTGCATTCCCACATGTGTGACGACGAAAGCGAGAACCGTTCACTACCGCGGTAGCGGCCGGTGGTGACCGTGGCGAGGAGGTGAACGAGGAAGACGTAACTGGGACGAGCATGTGTATTTTCGCTACTAGAGCATGCTTCTGCTAGAACCAACCTACAGCAGAACAGAGCCGCAGAGCTGCAGGAGCAAGGAGAAGCAGGAGAAAGAGCAGCACACCCACTGCCAGTAATCATCGCTATCATCCTCGTTCTTTCTTCTGCTTCATCATCACGAGCATCTACACCAATGCAGGCACAAGTACTAACATCAGCAAATCGTTGCCACGACCATCACCATAGTTTTCGTCATCGTCGTCATCGTAACGCAACTCAGCATCATCTTCATCCTCGGGGAGCTGGCATGTCGATGTAGCTTGAGCAACGTAGCTGTGTTGCGTTGTTTCCGGAGGCCAAGAGAAGAAAAACACCGAAGGAGGCCGTATGTCCCAGCTTCTGAAAAGGGCCACGTCAGTTTTCACAAGCCACAGAACGAATGCTACCAATCAGAGCAATGCGGCGGACGATAGAGAAGAGACTCTGCTGAGTGTCGCTGATGAGCAGTCAAGACTCTGAGTTGATGGGCTACTTGGGGGATCATGGGACTTAGTAAGTAAGGCTACAAGTACCCTAATTGGGGTTATAATTATAGTTACCTTATTTATAACCCTAGTTGCGAAGTCCCATGATCCTCCAAGTAGGTTGCAGCTATTGCTATGTTCATGTACACTAGGAAAGTGCTTGTGGGACGAAGAGTCTGGAGTGCCCAGAGATTTGGAACAGCTAGATTTCCAGCATATGCCAAATAATGGCATTTTATGCTCGTCTCTTAGGGACTAGCACAGAACAGTTCAGTGGTGGCGGAGCTTAGTTCCCTCACACGCTGCACTTGCCGTAGACCTGCATGAACTGGGTCGGGAGTTGAGCGCAGGAGACACTCAACTTCACAAAAGGGACTGCAGTTGACTCACGGACAGCCTCTAAGCCAAAGGTTTCAGGGGCAGAGCTCTTGTCACGACAGGGCACTGGTCAATTTTGACAGGTTTGCTTCGAATTCGAGGATTCGCAGCGCATGAGATTCGTGAGCACATCGTGCGCTGTGGATCCATATATAGGAATGTGCGGTTCCCTTGCTTTCCGACCTTGTACAGCGCGTAGACCTAGAGACAATCTTCTTTGCCCGCGCGGACACTGCAGCTACCCAAGCTGCTCGTCTGAATGGTTAACAGCCATACTCGCGGAGGATGAGATGCAGTGCATGCGTACGCAGCAACGACAAAGGACTTTGCGCGTAGGTGTGGAGATCCACATAACATGCTTTGCTTTTTGATCCACGCACATCTTCGATGCTGCTGCAGGAGTGTCCCCTGGGAGTCCATCCGGCAAGTGTTAGAGCTTGTGTCCACTTTTGGAAAAGCCCTCAAAGAAGCTGCCATGAGATCGAAGATTGTGAAATCGAAGCGATCCTGAAGCCAAAGCTGCCGTGTTGGCAGGTTTTAAACCTGGCGATCATCCACTTCTACACGGCGCTCTTCGAGTTGAGCTCCTCTCCACAGGACCGAAGCCGGACAGAGGCCCGGGGGACCTCAGTCCGACTGTCGACTGCTGGCTGACGGGACTTGAAGGATCATGGGACTTAGTAAGTAAGGTTATGAGTACCCTAATTGGGGTTATAATTATAGTTACCTTATTTATAACCCTAGTTACTAAGTCCCATGATCCTCCAAGGATGCAGTTCAGGTGGATTTTGAATGGAATAGGTGGCAGTGGGATCGGTGCAAGCCCCGCGAGTGGAAGTCCCTGCGAACCCGAAGCCTTGTTTGGGCCCGGTCTGCCAGGTCCTCAGAATGTCGGCTGATCTGGTTGCCGGAGGCCGAGCTGATGTAGAGCCCGAAATCCCGAGACTTAAGTTGAAGTCGCGACTGCATTGCAGCTGCAGATGCGCATACTGCTGATAGTCGCGACGACGATGACCGCTACAATCGCAAAAGCAGCCATGGGTCATCATTGGGTCAGCATCCTCATCATGATGTTCATGGTCACTGTATCCGTCGTCACCAGCGTGGTCATCCATCCGCATCATCAGCAGTGTGAGTCGCATCAGCATCGTCATCTTACCCCTGGACCAAGGACTCTCTGTCCGCAGAGTTCCCTGTGCATGTGGACAGACGCTTAGTCTCTGCAAGCTGTTGTGAGCTTGCACCCTTTGCGACTCCCAGAGGTAGGACCCCAGGCTTCAAATCATCGGTTTCATCATCATCTCATCCTCATCCTCATCCTCATCCTCATCCTCATCCTCATCCTCATCCTCATCCTCATCATCATCATCATCATCATCATCATCGTCATAGGCGTCTTCGTCTTGTGCACTGTGCAGAGGTTCAGAAGTGCGCTGCTCGTCTTTTGGTTTATTGTTGCTGCAGTTCTTATCTGGCCGGCTGTGATTATCGCGTTTGGCTTTTGTTAGTATTGCTGATCATGCTATTGGAGGTTTGAAGTCGGCAACAGGTCCATCCGCATCACTGTGAGTTTGCAGTCTAATCATTTGAGCAGCATGTGCGCAGTGTGACCTCGATGATCTTCCAAAGGAGTGCCGTGCACCGTCACAGAATTAATTCTTCGGAGCTCATGCGGGTAGGCAGAACAAGACAAGTTTCCGAGGTATGTTATAAGATGGGAATGACGGCACAAACATGTTGGTGATGATGGCCATGATGATGTTATTAATGCTTCTGATGATTATGATGATGACACCCAAGTTTCTGATGGTTCGCAGTGCTGATGACGAGAATGATGATGCTGATGGTGGTGATTTGAGGTGCTGAAGATGATTGGTGACTCCGATGACTCCGAAGATGACGGTGATGATGGTGATCATGACGATGATGATAATCATGATGATGATGATGATGCAACTGTGGCCCCAAGCATGCAGCTTGCAACAAAACAGCCGGGGTCTCCAAGAGCTTGGCAGCCAGCCTTAGAGCTGCTCTAAGATGTGCTCCAGCCGTTGGCCGATCTTCGAGGCCTGCACTTCTCTTGTGAAAGACACAGCTGGGGGTTTCCGAAAATAGAGGACCCCAATATCGTACCCCAAATAATAGGATCCTTATGATAAGAACCCCAAAAGAAGGTACCCCTTATTTTCGGAAACTCCCAACTGGCATTCACCATGACTGGCGATCTCAGCATAATGACATACCATTCCCTGAATCTCTTGTGCTGAGTCCACCATGCCGGGTAAGCCTTGTCTCATGCGTGTTCCCATTGTCTGCCGTGCTGCGCAGGCCGTGGAGCTATTCACGATGAGCCTGGGCGAGAAGGTGGCAACACCAAGCTCAAGAAGTACAATGCCTGTAACAGCGGACATAGCATGACCACCGTAATGGGAATACTTCTAGGGACAGTTGTTCTCCTGATTGTATAGCCGTCATCGTCTTCAGCATCATCACCATCATCATAACCATGCCATAACCACTACCGAGATTGTCCATCATTATCATAGTGGTCATCATGACGACCACCAGTATCGAAACGAAACTCTAAGGCACCCATAGGCGTCAGGATGCCTGTGGAAATGCATTGCATCCACAGCTGGAACAAGAGACACCCTAAACTTTAGCGATTTGCGATTTGGCCTTCTAAGCCCTAAACCCTAAACCCCAAACCCGAAGCAGCAACAGCAGTAGCAGACGCAGGAGTAGGAGCAGTTTGTCGGAGCACGCGTAGCAGGAAGCGTGGGGAAAGGGGGGGTGCGGGTGGGCCCGGAGGCCGGGAGGTTGTTGGGCCCAGGGCGGAAGTAAGAACTACAGAGTCCCTCACGGCCTTGACTTCAGCCCTAAATCTGTAGAGAAGGCCCTTGGAGGCCCGAGATTCCAAAGCTTAGAGTCGTAGCGTTGCAACGAAGGATCTAGCAGCGCTCCGTAAGCATTCAACCCTAAACCGTAAACCCCAGGTGTCCCAAAGCATGAACTCGGCAGGAGCATTCGCTTGCGGGCCTCCCCCATGATGCGTGGCAGCCTCAACGGGCTGCATTTCGCACGTTTAGAGTTTCCTTTTGGAGATTTAGGTTCGCTGGTTTTTCTGGAGTTATTAGGATTATCAGGCCTTGAGGATATGCTTGAGGTCAGCAGTAGTGCTTGGGGATTGGTTGTGGAGTTTAGGACCCAAGAACACATGGGCGGTAGTGTGACACGCTTGGGTAGTTCACCCGTGAACCCGCAAGCCTCAAATGTGTGCCGTCAAGGTGCGATGGAGTTTCGGGCGGTGCCTGCTGCCAAGCTGCCAGCTTTCTGCAGTGCGGTCTTTAGGTTTGGAGGATACAACACAATGACTAAACCCAGCTTTCGTAACAACTGCGAGAGGTTCGTTCTTCGTGTAAGCTTTGCGTCGTGGACTGATTTCTTGCCATGCCCCGTGAGATGGACAGTTCCCTTCGAATTCGGCTTCAATTCAAACCTATACATCCGAAATTGCTGTCCAAGCTGAAGAAAATCACAGGTCCTAAATTGGCGGCAACTTCGCCTGCTGGCCAATGAGTGGTGCCGGCCTGAACTGTTCACCTGTCACGTAGTGACCTTTGTATGAGGCACTGTCGGGCAGCAGTGACCCCCCTGTCTTAGATATAGGGTTTCTATGTGGGTTCTCATATCTGCTGTTGTGCCTCGTGCTTAAGTTGTTATGTAAGTCATCTTCGCGAATCATCGTAACCACTGATGCTCACTTTGATGTTAATCGTGAGCCCGATGCATGCGACAGATGTCACACTGCAAGTGTTTGTGGTAGCTATAGACGCTGTGAGTTAGTATGGTTATTCTTGCCATTGTCATGCTTGTGTTTCAATCGCGCTGCTGAACTTCATCATGTTGTTGTTGTTGTTGTTGCTGCTGCTGCTGCTGCAAGCACCATTGACTAAAACTGCCGCACTGCTCTTTCGGCACAGGGCTTGGTTGAAGTCTGGAGAATGGGCTTTTGTTCCACAATCAGCGAAGGTCTCGCGAAAGGATGGCCCTGGGTGTCGGTCTCGACGAGGCCCCCAGCACAAGGGTGCACCAGGTGAAAGACTTGAGTATCGAAGATCCTTTGACACCACTTTAATGCTGCATGGTTGAGCGCATGGTCAACTGGTAAGGCGACAAGATTCCCACAGGCATGTGGTGGCCAGGAGCTAACTGAAGGAAGAGATGAGACAAGACTGTGGCATGTGAGGGAATGCGAATGACACGACATGCCAACGTGATATCTGAAAGATATGAATGGAGGAGTGCCCTCACACCATTCCATCCTGAAGCAGCAAGAAATGTCGCAGCAGGCTAAGACCATGTCGACGTAATCGCATGGCTCTGCGATGAAAGGCAGCATGCGAATATGATAATGCGAGGACACGACGGTCTGATAAAATGGTTGTGTGTCGTTCTGACAACATGATGGCTTGAGGCATTGTTGAGTTGGTATTCGCTCATGTAGGATACAGGCATGTCGATATTGCTTGAGTTGGTTGGGTTTTCGAGCATATCGCAAGCCTTCTTCTGGCAATTCGCAAGGCTGTTTACTTACACATTTCTGGATGCACATCTCGATACGGAGTGGACGGCCGTTTTGGTCCTGATGGTTTAGGAGTCGAGATTCTTTCCCGACCGAGGGAAAGGCTCTAAAGGAGCAGGAATCGACTACGCAGTGACGTCGACGACGACGTCCGTCGTGCATCATTTTTCTTTTCTTGTCCTTCGTTTTCAATGATGCCGCGGGCCCTCATTGTGATCCCAAACTCTCGATGTATGCACACATATTTCCATCCGCAGTTGAGATCTCTGGAGGAGAGACGACGATCCATCATGCGAGCGATGGTCACTGCCATGGTGCCAGCCCCTGCTCCGATCCCTGTTGTTCGCTTGCTTGGGGGACGGCAGTAGTTTTTTAATGACCGAATAAAGCTGAGGACTTTTAAACCACGCCCCAAAATCATCATAAACCCCAGCAGCATTTGCGTATAGAAACCTCGAAACATGCCCTTCCAATCCCCATGATCAAACCCTTTTTGATGAATCATTGCAAAGACCTTGCAGGATGCATATCGACTATCAAGCCCCATAAAATGCTTGCGGAACCGTGCGCGTGCACTACGTACCTTCAGTGACATTACCGTTTAAACACCTTCATCCTAAATCCTTCAGGGGGTCGTGTTGGACAACTGGGACAAAGCCATGCAGGAGCCGCTTTTCGGCAAGGGGTAGCGCCAGAGCTGGTGTCCTTACTACTTTGTCCGAACCGTGAGTGTGTTTAGCACGAATCGTCGGGGCTCCAGCGTCGGAAACCAAAGGCTTGGATTAAAGGTAACCCTAATCCCTAAACCCTAATGTTCCACAAGCTCCGCCGGGTTCCGCGTCTGTCCTTTGGCCGTGTGTACATTTCGGTTCACTGTGTTCGTGGTGAGGTGCAGCACACATGTTGGAACAAAATCGTGGTCCTCTTACCGTCGAAAGTTCTGTTTCGAGCCTCCCTGTCCTGATCAGACAATCCAATGCTGTCGGGTCAGTGCCGTGTCCGAGCAGCAGAAGCAATTGCTCTTTTAGGCTGCTCTTTCTGTCTGTCGGATGCTCAAGAATGTTCAAAGTCAAGTGTATTCACTTGGTCTGCAACTCCTTATGATCTACGCTGGGGGGGCCTGGGACTCAACAGTAGCAGCAGTGGGGGGGCGGGGGGGGGGAGGGGGGTTGAGGGGATATTGTGCTCGGGGCTGACGGCCTGGCAAACACGCTGAGGACCGAAGGCCCCGCAGCAGCTCCAGGATAACATCGTCTGGTAGCACAGGTAGCTACCTAGACTGGGTAGATCTGGTAGAACGGTGGAGGCTGGGCTTGCCCATCTTGGGATAAGATCGCCAGCCTTTGCTGTCAGATTCCTTCAAAGCCGGGCATCTAAACATCTAAACCTTGCACCGTTATGTGTTTAAACACTCTCAACCTTCAACCCCGGGCGTTAAGTTGCAAGGTGTCCAATTGGATGCGCTTTCCTCGCTGGGCTGGAGGCGCTCGTTGGCTGAATTGAATTCCCGGCCTCTTGCCCTAGTAAAGTAATACTGTAGCAATTGACAATCAGGAGATTGCTGAGAGTGAGTGACATATGAGCACCGTACACCCTGAACTTCCCTAAACCCTAAGGTGGCGGCGGCGGTAGTGGTCGCAGTAGTCGTTGCTGTCGTTATCGTGGTCATAGCCCGGACAGAGGTTGCGATGGCCGTTGCAATTTGGAGCATTCTGAGCACAATTGATGCCCCAACCTGGAGAGCTGAAGGAGCGTTTTTTTCCAAGTCTTGTTGTTCTCATAACCTCGTTGCCACCCGTTCTGAAACCTGAGATCGCCAGGGCTCTATCGAGATCATCCGCTCTACGTGCGTGCCCCGGTGCAGCTTCCGGTGCGGTCTTGCTTCCGATGAGGTCATACTTGGAGGATCATGGGACTTAGTAACTAGGGTTATAAATAAGGCAACTATAAGTATAACCCCAATTAGGGTACTTATAACCTTACTTACTAAGTCCCATGATCCTCCAAGTAAGCTGGCTTTTGATTGAGTTTGGGGTAGTCGGAGTTCCAGAAGGCTTCCTGAGCTCTGCTCAGGAGGGGCTTTGCCAAGTACAGCAACGCTCTTGACAAAGTCATTCATGAGGCCGGGTAGAAAATTGTTGACCATGGATTCTGGTTGCCATGCAGCTCATCTACCTTCTTGCTGGCTTTCATTTTTCTGTCACGCAGATCTTGTCTCTCTTTCCAATCATTGTTCTTTCGTGTGTGTATGTGTCTGTATTCGTGCTTGCAAACGCGCCAAGCCCTGAAACACTAAACCTTACAACGAAAACCTTACATCCCTAAGCCCCAAATCCTGAAGCCAAAAAAAGCCCGAAACCCTATGAAAGGAAGCCCAAGCAAGCCCAAAGCCCCATAAAAGGAAGCCCTAAAAATCCCAAAGCCCTATATTAAATGAAGCCCAAAAAATCCCAAAACCCTATTCAAGCAAGCCCAGAAATCCCAAAGCAAGCCCAAAAATCCAAAAAATCATCCAAAACCCGTTTAAAGGAAGCCCAAAAAACCCAAAGCCCTGTAAAGCTCCGGACTGGACAGGGTCTCCTCTCGGCCGTGTCCTGTGGCTGGCCGCTCGGCCTCCTGGCAGCATCTGGCGGGCCGCGGCTGTGCTTGGGAGCCCAGGGCAAGAGAGGTTTTTCATTCAGTTTTGGGGCTTAGATTTTCAGAAGTTTTCAGGTTTTAGGTTTTGGGTTTGGGGATTCGGATAGGGCTTGAATCCTAAACTGAAGGCCCCCACTTCGGGTTGTCGTCAGCTCATACCGAGACCAGACGCAGCACTTGTGACGACTTCCTACAGCATTACACCGTGCTTGAGGATACGTTTTGGCGCAGCTGTCCGACATGAACAAGGGAAAGAGGTCGGACGGGCAGGAGCCACACAAGTGTTTCCTTTTTTCTGGTTAGCAGTGTGCTGGAGCGGGCCAGTGTCGTTGTCCAATTTGTAAGGTTGTTGTTGTTGTTGTTGCCGCTGCTGCCGCTGCTGCCGCTGCTGCTGCTGCTGCTGCTGCTGCTGCTGCTGCTGCTGCTCATGAGCATAGCAATGATGATAATGATGACAATGATGGTGATGCCGAGGCAAACTACTAACAGTACTGTGGTGCTGATGCTCGCCGCGATGATTCTAACGGTGATGATCCTACCACAGATCCCGTAGTAGCTCCGTGCCATGCCAGAAGAGCAGCACCATGCACTGCCCAGCTTTCAAGACCACGCCAGGTATGCGGACCGGAATTACAAGTATATGCGCAACTTTGCAGATCTGGACCTGCACTTGCAGGAGCAGCTTTTGGTGAAGGAACCCTTTCTCTGTTCGGGTCCGTTGTAGGGGTTATTGCACAGGAGCTCTCACCGCTAGTACGCCCTCCCGACAGTGGTGTGCGCCTCGGCCGAGAGGGCTCGCGCTGGGCCATCCTGTACACGATATAAGACAGCAATCCGCCAGTCGTTCTATGACAAGAAGCCGCCTGTGTGGATTTGTAGAGGAGAACAGGTCAGGGGAAATAAGTTAAGTGTAAAGGACACAGTGGTAGGATGACACGCATATTCATGTTGCAGGAACAACAGAGTATTGACTCTAATCCGGGAGTAGTACATTTATTCATGCTGGAACCCGAAAAAAGCCTGGCATACGCACAAGCACACACACACACACACACTTCTGTCTTTGTGGTTGTGCGTATGCTATTGACTGCTGTGACGATCATCCTGTCTGGTACGAAGGGCAGAACAAGTGCAAATACGTGCGTAATTGCACAGTATGCGGAAATACAGCTGTCAGCAACCAAGCACATCCAAGGGTCAGTTTTTATCCGTCGACATCCTAGCCTCGCAGGGTGATGCAAAGAATGATGTCGGAAGCTTTGCTCGCTGATTTCGTGTTGCAAGTTCATCTGGACAATCATGGCAAACAGATGTTACAATTTGAGAAGATACGGTTGATGCATGTTGATGCCCTAAATCCTGCATGACTTTGAACATCCCCACGATTCCACTGCTACCCGCAAATTTAATACTGCTCTCATGCAGGGGCTGGAAAAAGGCCTTGCGCGAATGCCCTAAATTTCACATGACCCCATAGGGATACAACATTGAAATTCAGAGGCTGCGAGGAAATGGATAGCGCGACATGGAATATGTGCCATGTTGTAGGTCATGCAGAATTTCGGGCATCAACAGTGGGGCACATCACCTAGACGCGAAGCCGCACATGGTTTCTGTTGCAAACCTATGCCGTAATGCCGAGCAACTGTCAGGCCAAGATGTTTGGACTTGGCGTCGGCAGGGTGCCAGAAAGGCGCCGCACCTTTGTGTTTCGTCCCCTGGGTAAGGTTTGGGGTTCAGGGGTCAGGCCCTAGCAGGATAGTAAGAGATCGCCAGGGTGCTGTACTTCGCTTCGAAACAAGTTCAGGGTTCGCAGCGACAAGCGTCATCATAGCAAATATAGTAGCAATCGAACTTTGTGTGTTCAATCGCCATTGAAATACAATACGTATCAGTCTTACTACTGGTGTTTACGGCTTCCTGGAGCATGTTACGCAGTGTTAGCATGCCTGCAGGGGTGGCAACAGCATTGGCAGCAGAATCTACATAAATTGCCATATATGTAACCGTATGTGTGCATAGGTACGTGTCTGTGTGTCTGTGAGTCTGTCTGTATGTATTTATGTATGTATGTATGTCTGTGTATGCATGTACGTATGTATGTACGTATGTATGTATGTATGTATCTATGTGTATGTATGTATGTATGTATGTATGTATGTATGTATGTATGTATGTATGCATACATATATATGCATATGTATGTGTACATGCCTTTGTATATGTTTATGTACCTGTATATGCGTATGCATACGTATATATACACATACGTACATGAAAGCATACATATGTACATACGTACATACATACATACATACATACATACATACATACATACGTACGTACAGAGTTCGTAGACTTCGTCGACACCTTGAAACGGAGAGCTTCTCCCCTCCACCGGCTGCCCCAAACTAAACCCGCGGGAACATGCGGGAACCATGAATATTCAACCCTAAACCTCAAATCCTCAACCCTAAACCCGAATACCCGATACCCTGAAACTGTAAACCCGAATATCCAAAATCCTGAAACCCTTTCTAAAAGAGAGAGAGCTGAGAACCTCGGCGAGGCTGTGGCTCTGGCCAGATTACCATGGACGCATTTCAGATATCTGCTCCGTGCCAAGGCAAGGTTCCTTCTGGGCCTGGCGGTAGTTGGCGGATCATGGGACTTAGTACGTAAGGTTATACGTACCCTAATTGGGGTTATAATTATAGTTACCTTATTTATAACCCTAGTTACTAAGTCCCATGATCCTCCAAGTAGTTGGCAATCACTATGATGAGCCCCTGCTTTTCGGGGTGCCATGCGAGAGCCCACATTTCCCAGCACCTCTCAAGTCCGCAGTCCCTGGGTCCTGGTTTTTAGCTCGCATAGCTTCAGACTAGCGGGATGTGGACGTGAAGCTGTGCCAGTTGCTGCAGTGTTTCCTGTGCTTGTCCCCGCAGACACAAAGCACTCCTGCAAGTAGCATTTCAGCTCCTGCGAGAAGGACTGTACCAGTCGTCGTCCCCCAACACAAAGGAGAGTCTCAGGTATGCGTCGCAAGATCCAGGCTCCTTAAATCTGAGCTTCAACCTCTTGGACAGACATGACGGCAACAAAGCATCCACGGCAGATACATGCAGAAGAAGCTGCTTTCTCAGTGCATCGCGATGGGAACAAAGACCGGGACTGGTCAGCGGTTTGAAACACCATCCGGCACGGATGCTGCAGAAAGCCTATGCAAGGACAGCCGAACTTGTGCTGCAGCAGCCTTGGCCGCTTTCAAGAGTCTGCAGCCAAACCTTGGAAGGAGATCTTGAACGATTCCTTTTTCCAGGACCGATGCGAAACTCCTCAACTTGTTAGCCCTAAACCCTGAACCCTAAACCCTAAACCCTAAATCCTAAACCCTAAACCCTAAACCTAATGAAAATATATCGGGCGCATGCAGAAAGCAGGAGTTCTGGGAAAGAAAGCCACTGCACTACCGAGCTGCCGAGCGCGGGCGTAGCCGGTGCCTAAGTTACTGGCGCCACGAGTGGCTCCGTTGAAGGTTTGCCAGCATGCCAGTGACGTCAACTTAGCATATCGATGCCCAGGGGGCACTATCCGCAGATATCGGCAGATCAAACTTCCGAAATTGCTTTAACTCCGAGGCGCCAACCGGCTTCCGGAAGCACTTTTGCCGGACGAAGTGGCATCCGCTGTGAGTAGCGCGGCAGGCGTGGTCAGACCCTTTCCAGGTGTCATGTCTGCATCTCACTGCTACTACTAGAACGACGGCAGTTTGCGACGATTCCTGCCATCGAGTCTCGCTGATCGCAGCAACGATATGGAAACTTGGGTCTTCCTCATTATAAAAGCTGATGTTGCATCGGAAGCATGTGGTAGCGATCAGCTCTGATGGTGCTGTGCTTGTGCCGATGTTGGTGGCCATGGTCCCCGCCGCTGTCATCTGCATCGTCGG
Source organism: Symbiodinium sp. CCMP2456 (assembly GCA_905221635.1). Classification (NCBI taxonomy): domain Eukaryota; class Dinophyceae; order Suessiales; family Symbiodiniaceae; genus Symbiodinium; species Symbiodinium sp. CCMP2456. Next base: position 161,134 of record CAJNDV010011780.1, read on the forward strand.
CCACCGTTGCCAACGTCGTCGGGGTCAGAGTCGTTTTGGCGCCTCGCTGCCTTCATCCTTCTCGTCTTGAATACGGGTTTCTACGTTGCGGTCTCTGTCAGTCTGAGTTTGTGATGTGTGTGTGTGTGTGTGGCTTCAGGGCTCCTAAGTCATGCTTCAGCTGAGCTCTCTACTGCAAAGCTGCAGAGATGTTGCTTGTTGCAGACACGATGTCGATCAGTGTGTACATCTGGAAGGCAGTAACCTCAAAATGTTCAAGAACAACGAGACCAGCGAATTGCCAACTCCATGCTCAGAGCCCGGCTTTCAACTGACTCTTCAACCTGCGATGCAGGGAATCGTCAATGCCGAACTGAGGGCATTCCTACTTGGCGGGATACTCCATGGTGATCAACCAGGCTACAGCTGACAAAAGCAAGGGTTTTGCCAACCAGAATGCATTCGTGCGGCAAAGAGCTTTGGAGTTGCAACTTCCTTTCTGGAGGTTCTCGGCATCTTAATAAAAGTTTCTGAGGGTTGCTTGCAGTGCACTAGACATATGTTGAATCCGCAGGCGGATCGTCATAGCAAAGTTCTCTACGAGCTGTGCAAAGGCACGGCTACTGTAATTCCAGCAGGGACGTGGGCACTGTGGGGACCATAGGTTTATCTGCAACTGCTGCTTCCGCTGGGCTGATTGGACCGCAAGGCAGTTGGCTTGCAAGCACAGCTGACACTACAACAGCTGCTGGTCGCAGTGATGCTAGTTCCACATGTGTAGCCTCTTCTTGGTGCTCGTCTTGCTGGCGCTAGAGCACTCCCGTTGGGTGAAATCAGAATAGCAGCATAGCATGTTGGAGGCTTGTCTGCGAAGCACTTCCACCACGTCTTTGCTGTCGTGTACCTGACGCCACCCGATTCCCAGGCTGGAAGGTTGGCATGACATCGCAGGGGTCCACGTGGTTTAGGGTCGGAGATTCCAGATCGAAGATGCAGGGTGACTTGATCCTGTTGTGCTGGTTTTGAGCCAAACACCTCGCTTGAGGGTAGTCGTCCCTAAGTTTGTGTCAGGCTGTCCGTGTCCACACGGACGATCAGGCCGCTCAGCGGCTTTCTTTCAACTCTGCTCAAAGCTGTCAAGCCGCCAAGACGGGTGATTCCTTAACTCAGACCCCGTCTGGTAAGTGAAAGCCGAGGACGTGATCCTTCTCCAAGTCTGGGGCAGCAAGCGGTGGACGCTCTACAACGCTCCAACGAAGCTGCCTTACACAGAGGCCTGTGATTCCTGGGCGAGCGTGGCCTTCTGTACGTAGACAATACCGATTTTCATCACGAAGACATGTCAAGACAGTGAAGACAGGGTTCGTTTGGTTTTCGGAGTCGACTTCATTTAGCAGAAGAGCAAGATGCCTGTGAGCGGTTCTTGACACAGTCTCCAGAAAGCGCAGGGTCGAGAGTTTGTTTCCTGCCCCGTGCCAGGAAATGCTTGGCAAAGAACAAGCAGTCCCAACTGAGTTGATTGGGCCGGCACAGATGGACTTTACAATTCAGCCACATGATGCAGCTGTGACGCAGTATAGTTGTAGTGATGTCTGAGAGCTAATAGTTTGCTAGCGGTCGTAACATGTAAGCCAGCGGTCGCAGTCGCAGTCGAAGTAGGTAGTACCCCTCATCGTCGTTGTCGTCGTCTTGGTCGTAGCACTAGCTGTAGTCGTGGTTCTATGTCGAGCAGCAGCCGCAAGAAATGATGGTGTCGCTGTCGCAGTGCCGGCCCGACCTTATGAGGTCCTCTACATTCCCAGAGGCGTGCTGCACGAAGCGGCAACTGGAACTGAGCCGTCTCTGCACATCACAATAACTGTGCGGGGCACTCAGAACTGTGTCCATGTTGGGACTAAATGAATTCCAGCTGAATTTTACACCTCAAAACCTTGATCAGGCCAACCAGCGATTTCTGCTGGGGTGTGCAGATGGTGAAGCATCTGGCTGTGGATCTCAGGTGCCAGTTCTCTTAAGTTAGGGCCAGCTTCAGAGCTTCACAGGGTTTCAGGGGGTTGTGCCAAATCATTTACGCGTGTCCTTTCAAGCTTCAGGGTGATGCTTTTGCTTCACTCCTAATAGCGCTAAGTCACTACTGTTTCAATGAAGCCCTGCTTTGGCGAGAACAGCCCAAGACCGAGCCGTTCAAGCCCCAAAACACTGCAAACCTGAACACCGGTTTCAGACTCCCATAAACCCTGACAGAACCTTCCACAAGGGCCCTATAGAACCCCACTTGGAGGATCATGGGACTTAGTAAGTAAGGTTATAAGTACCCTAATTGGGGTTACAATTATAGTTACCTTATTTATAACCCTAGTTACGAAGTCCAATGATCCTTTAAGCAACCCTAACAACCCTATAAACCCTAGACCCTTACAGCCCTAGTTACTAAGCCCCATGATCCTCCAAGTATAGAGCCCCAGGCAGAGGCCTATGATAGTCCCTTAAGGTCCCTTATAGTCGTCCAAATATGACCCATTCCCCCATTCCCTACTCAGCACCAGACAGACAGTGTTCGCTCTGACAGGCAGAGCTCCTACTCACCGGAGCTCCGCTCCCTGTGCCAGGCGAGCGAAGAGCGAGAACATTTTTTTAATCATGGTTATGATGATGATGATTATTAGTCTCTGTAATTATCGATATTATTATCTATAATGACTATTATTATCATTATTATCTGCAATTATCATTATTTTTCTATAATGAATCTGTGAATACAAGTATTATGGCCCCCTCAAAACCAGGGAGTTTACGCCCCTGGAGGTTCAGGGTCCCCCCCAGGGTGTAATATGGGCCTTTGCAGTTGAGGATTTGGGTCAAAAAGGGGTCTTTTGGGGGTCCTTCGGGCTTGGGGTTTGAGGGTCAACTTACCCCTTAACTAAGGAATCTACCTTAAATCATAAGGTTAAGGCCCTTATAATTTAAGGTATATTCCTTACTTAACGGCCCTATAATTTAAGGTATATTCCTTTCTTAAAGGGTATTGGGCTCTCTGGGTAGGGAGTGCCGAGGGCGTTGAGGCTTCAGATGGGCGATGCGCTGACGCCAACACGGCAGCCTCGAGACTTCAAGCCGAAACGCCCTATCTCCCCGAAAGACATATGTATATGTATATATATATATATATAGATTCATGAGTAGTAAGACATAAAAGTACATAATGGAATATGTCAATATGTAGAGAGTGGAAGGTTCAAGGTTTCGGAGTAGTCTGGGTTGCGCAGGACCTAAGCCTTAGATGGGCTTGCATTGCCTTTCGCGAGGAGAGTTCGTTTGTGAAGCTCGGGAGTGTGCTGGGTTAGATTTTGAAGTGGAATCTTTCGGCTTCAAACCTCCCGAGCCCGAAACCTGTCATAGACTAACTTGGGATTCAGAAGTGCCGGCAGTCCTTCTCAGAGATACATGCTGTAGTCAGGAGTGGACTTGTTGCACGTGTGTCTTGGCAGAACCCTATACGATATGAGTGCTTACACAGGACTAGCCGCTACTATGACCTCAGCCTGGCTCGCAAGAAGATCGGCCAAATCACCTGGCCCCCTAGCTTTGGTCCAGCAGATGGCGTGGACTGTCGCGTGGACCGCGATCAAACTCTTCGCACGACGTCCTGCGGATGCCGCTGCGACATTAAAACTGGGTGCCAAGATTGCCGGCGGTGTCTGTGTCTTGTCCTGGGTGCAACAGGCCTGCTCACACTTGCAGCAATGCTGGGACGTGGCGGGTTCTATGGCTGAGATTGCATCTCCATGTCTGCAGCGCAGCCAATGCCTCGTGAGCTCTTGGTTTCAGAGTGCATCGTCGCTGCTGGAAGAGAGCTGGACACAAAATGCCGGAGCGCGGGCTGTCCAAGCTCAGATGGAAACGGCAAAGGAGAGTATTGTCAGCACCTTTGCCGGCAACCGTGGAACGAAGCTTGCCTTCCGTCCCGAGCTCATTGGGATATCGCTGCTGTTGACATTAGGCTTTGCTGCTGCCTGGCGACACAGGCACAGCCAGGAGCGAAAAGCAAGCTGGAAGCGTGTGATGTTGAGGTGGCTCCGGAAGTAGCAGAGTCGAAGCTTGCCAGGAGCGGCACATCAGCTACCTGATGTCGGAACGTGACCTTGACGTTCGGCTCGTTTTGAAGCAATAGCTGTCTGAGCCTCGTCACCAAATGCTTTATCTTCTTGGACTTTCATTGAACATCGGGTGGCAGATGCCCACCCGTTGCGGCACAACCAACGCAGCCGCAAGCCCAGCAAGCTGCAGGGTCCTTCTGAGGAAGACGCGCGATGCAGTGGCACGGAACCAAAAAGTAGAAGCCGCCATCTTCCCCGAGGAGCTGTGTGAGCAGCTAGAGTTCTAATGGAGGGTTTCTAGGGCTGAGGATACTAACCCCCAGCTGCTTCCTGTATTTGTGGCTGTGCAAAAGCTCCCCAGAGAGCCCAATACCCCTTGCATAAAGACTAAACCTTAAATTATAGGGGCCTTAAATCATAATACTATGAATATTATGACTTAAGGTCTATTCCTTAATTAAGGGCTCTCTGGGTATCTCGTGCTTCAAGCCCACTCAGGCCCAAAACCCGAATCTCAAATCCCCGCAAATCCGGATCCAAAGCCCAAAACATCAACACCCCTTAAGCCCTCAACCCAAACCCCAAAAGATAAGAAACAACCCAAATCCCTCCTGAACCCGAAAAACACCCCTCCACCAAAGCTCCCTTCGGGTCTCCGTCCTTTCCTCAGGCGTCCCTTGTGGAAGGACAGGCCGGGCCCTTGGAACTCGATGACGCCAAGCTGGACGCGAAGCTGAAGGAGCACGGGAAGCTCAAGTCGAGGGCCTTCTTTTCAGGGGTTTTCATGGGGGGGGGGGGGTTCAAGTGAGGGGTTTCTGTACAGATTGATTTTGGGGGGGCTGGGGCCCCAAATTGTTTGAGGTTTGGAGGGTTTTCGAGTGTCGGGGTTTCGGGGTTTGAGGCTATCTAGGCAAGCTGCCACCTAGAGGCACTGCAACTGGCTTGAAAGAAGGGATGTCCGAGATTTCTCCCCGGTTGTTTGGAGCTCTCGTAAACACGTTGCCGTGCCTGCAGGGGCAGGAGGGTTGACGCCCTCTGTGGCGCACTGCCTTTTCTGCTTCTGCCTCTACGCAAGCATGTTACGAAATGACAACTTTGTGCACTTGCGATATCATGCTCATGATGGCCGCCTTGTTCGCAAGAAGCGTCAGAATCAGAAGGAGATCATGGACATCTTTGCCTCTGGTCTTAACGCCCGCTCCGTGCTTGACGGCTTCGAACATCGAATGGTGTCTGCCTCAACTTCTTCCTGCGCCCGACCGGTAGCGAGGAGATGCAGGACAGGTGAAGAAAAGCCGGTAACCTGTGTAGTAGCACTGTTGTCATGAGAGTGATAAGCATGAGCGTAGTACCAAGGATGACGTGAGTTAGACCGCAGAAGGGTAAGAATACCTATCAATATTACAGCGAGCACGAGGAAATTCAATGCTGGTCTATGGAAGCCCGTGCTCACGTTTGAAACGCCTTGCATCATCCGCAACCCGCAACCCAAGCCCACAGATTTTCAAACCCTGCCGCGTTCAGTCTCCCCTAAACCCTAAACCCTAAACCCTAAACCCTAAACCATAAAACCCTAAACCTCAAACCCTAGACCCTAAACCCGTGCTGGTTGCAAGGATCGGACCAACCTCGGCCAGGCCAGGCTGGGCTGCAAACGGAAAAGTGCGCCTTGCGGGAAGCCATGGAAGGGTTTAGGGTTTAGGGTTTAGGCGGTTTAGGGTTTTGGACTCTAAGGGCTTTAGGAGGGAGCCTTTAAAGGGTACTATAGGGATCCTAGGCTTCCTTTAAAGGGGTTTAGGGGTTTAGGGTTTTTGGGGTTTAGGGCTTTAGGAGGGGCCCTTAATGGGGACCCTTGTAGGTTATTGGGGTTAATATGGAGACTACCTGGCTATATAAGGGGTATATAAGGACTATACATTGGGTGGAATTTTGGTAGCAATGCTGGTGAGAACTAAATGATCATCGGAGTACTCATCATCATTCATAACGGCAGTGGTGGTGGTGATGATGGTTGTGGTATCGTCGTAGTAGTAGTCGTCGTCGTCGTCGTCGTAGTAATAGAAGTAGTAGTGGTAGAGGAGGAGTAGTAGTGGCAGTAGGTCGACGTGGTGGTATTGGTAGCAACTGTTGTGATAACAATGCTGCCGACGTTGTTGCTGAGTAGCTATGCTCAACAATGACGCATGGTGCTTCTTTTGGTAGAAGCTGGCAGGACCGCCAGTTTTCGCAGCTGAATGGACAAGATGCCTCCCAGGCCGTACTGGTGACGGAGGAGAAGAGGACCTCGCAGCTACCATGTTATTCTGACTCTAAACGCAGATGTTCCATGCCCGTAGCCTCTTTTGGCATCTGTTCATCCATGCCGCTATCGTGATATGGTGAGGGTGCGGCTGATGCACGGCATCCTCTGCTGCTGTGATGAAGGCTCCCGGCCTGTCTGGCGGATCTATTTGCGGACTGTTGATTAGCATGTCCAGCGCGCTGTAGCTGAAGCAGCTGCTGAGGCAGTTCCGCGGCCATGTTCTTTCGGCCGGATGGGCGGGCACTGAAGATGAAGGCCCCTCCGGGCTGTTGCGGGTCGAGTGAAGTTCGACTTTCTTGATCCTTTGCGGACAGGTCACACCAGCTGCGTTGACCCTGATCCGGGCGTTGTCAGTGGCTGGGTTGCCATATTGTATGCCCCCGGGTTCCCATGCTTCTTTTACCTACTTGCCTGTTGACGGACCCATCTAGAGCCGATTCAAAAGACAGGTTGAAGCGAAACTTGACAAGCCGTGAACGGCATTAACCTTGCATAACAAACCTTGCAAACGATAAAGCCAATGCACGGAAGTTCTAACTCAACCACATATCCCAGCGAAGGTCGGCAAATATCAACAAAAGCCCGTCAGATGAGCAGTCTAAGAAGCCAAGTATGGCTACGGACAGCACACCAGCTTGCGACATTTAATGAAAGGAGCAGGTGGATTGTAAGCTGATCGAGCGCTTCTCAGACAACTCGGCAGCTAGCGCGCGAACTAACTAGCCCAGGATGTTTGGCTAGCTGCGGCTAGCTGGCTGCGTAGGAAACTTACTAGCTTGGCAGCTAAGCTACCGGCCAACCAACCGAACCTTGCCCAACTAAGTAGCTAGCCAACACTTCAGACTTCAGCAACTGAGGTGCACATTAGTCAACCCTTGTGAAAAACTTCAAGCTTTCCTCAATGCAGCTAGCTCACCTTCACTAGACCCCTCCATCCTTCACTTGTTGCGGGCGGCTTTGCAGGGTTCTTTAGAGGTTTGGAAGCTATCCGGTGTCGAAACGCACGAAAAGTCGCTCAAAACCCAAACCTTGAACCCTCAAGCCCTTCAGCCTTAAACCCTGAGCCTAGACCTAAACAAGATCGAGGACGTGCCGCAGAGGATCCGAGACTTGCCCTGCAGAGACGCGTTTGAGCGCCTCTGCGTCCTCGAGGTTCTCCGTGACGCTGGGGCCGGGGCTCCAGGAAAACAACGCGCGTACTCTGGGGTTGAGGGTGCCCAGGGTTTAGGGCATAGGGGGTCTAGGGGGTCGATGCTTGAGGGTTCGGGCTACAGCCACTTGCGGAGATTGATAGACCCTAAACCCTAAACCCTCAACCCTAAACCCTAAACCCAGTCAGTGCTCTATAGTCTTGCCCTTTATGGCCCCGGTCTAGCCCCAGTGACTTTCGAGAAAGACCAAAGGCAGCGCTGTGCCCCGGACCCTGACCCTTACTTGGAGGATCATGGGACTTAGTAAGTAAGGTTATAAGTACCCTAATTGGGGTTATAATTGTAGTTACCTTATTTATAACCCTAAACCCTAAACCCTAAATCCTAAACCCCTAATTATAGTTACCTTATTTGTAACCCTAGTTACTAAGTCCCATGATCCTCCAAGTAGATTCCGAAGGTCCGACATCTGCTCTGAACCCCTTGGGGTCTCCTGAACAGGAGGCCCCAAATCGTTCTCCGACCCTAAACCCTTAAGTTAAAACCTGGGGCTGCAAATACCCTGAATCGCGAATTGGTTAGGTATAGCATACTATAGTATATTATAGTATACTATAGTATACTATAGTATACTATACTATACTATAGTATATTGTAGTATACTATAGGTCCGAAACCCTCTGTTCCCAAAGACCGATTGTCGGGCTTCTTTCAGAGGTCCTGCAGCTCTTCCTGAAGAGTGCTGAGAGCTCGGCCGCGGAGATCGCCTGACCTGCGACGAAAACCAGAGAGACTTGTACAAGGGTTATATAGCTTTGTTCTACCAGAGTTCCAGTGTTAAGGCTTGACCCGCAGCCTAAAAGCAGCGAGATTTTAGGTTGCTCAGGGGGTTTTGTTCTTTTGTGCCTCATGGCTTTTCATATCGGGTTCTCTGTAGAACTGGGACGTCTCGTTCTACGGTTTTCGAGGCTTGGAGGATCTTGGAGACGTTTTTCCACTTGTCTGCTATTGAAAGAGTGCTCTCCTTGAGCAGGCACGGCACAGAAGGCGCATTCTGCGTGAGGTGCGATGCTACCTTGCAGGGTTTTTGCGATTCCTCTACGAGAGGGCCTGGTGAAATACTGGGGGCAGTCGTGTTTCGCGTGATTGATGTAGCCCACTGCAGTACCTGTACCTTGCTGGCAGGCGCTAGAAGCCATAACACGCTTGACATCTCGACGTCTCTTGGATGAAGAGCCGAAGCCTACACCAGCAGCATCTTCCGATCAATGTTGTCTCGTTGAGGCGCGACCACATCGCGGCCTGCGTCTAGCAAAGTTGCGGTTCGTCGGCATGTGGCATTGACACTCCTCTACGGTCCGGTGCTCTGACTTTGATAAGTGATCATGTAATATGTGTCTTCCTGTCTCGAACTTGCAGGGAGCTCGTGGATCCACCTGCTGGAGCGCACCGCCAAAAGCTTAGAATCGGAGTAATCGATGGCCAGAGTCGTATCGATCTTCTCCATTGTCTCTGTGGCAGATGTGGCAGATGAAGTGTTGAGGTACTACATCTTGAAAGACTACATTTTGCTTGGCCCCTTCTAGTCGTCATCTTCTCAGTCAGGACAACGGCACTCGCTCTGCGCGATGTGATGGCTAGCATCGCAGACACCGAGAACTCTTTGTCTCAGGTATCGATTGGGAAGGATGCTTTCAAGGCGGCGTGATGAAGCACAGCAGCGCAAAAGAAGCACAGGAAGCGAACGGAAGGCATGCCGCCGGCTCCAGCAGAAGTCTTCGTCAGTCAGAGTTGGTTGCTGGAGCCCCGGCCCTAGCAGGGCACCGCAGGGTAGACGTGTCAAAGCACGAGTATGCAGGAGGAGAGCATGAACAGTTGTATTCTGCTTGACTAGGGATTTTCGATTGGTCGGGCTGGAGCCAAGGACCCAACACGCCCTCTCAGGTGCACAGGCCCTTTCGGTCCACTTCTGGGGTCTTGTCTTCCCTTGTGGATCTGGCGCTCGGCCGGGTAGGTTTACGATCATTCACATACTTCTCCATGTGGGTGTGGACGTCTTCTACTTCGACATGGATACGTGGGGACGCAAGGTTGCTGAGAGAAGTGTGGCAGCTCTCCGTATTTTGCGTTTGTACTTCAACGAGGTTTTTCCTGAAAAATCCTTTGCCGACCTTGCTTTCGCAGGCAGGAGATAGCAGTCGCCTGACCCGTGCAGGGTTTACCTGGACGGAGTTGCTTGCTTCATGCTTTGCAAACCGTCCAGGCGCGCAGAGGGAAACACGAGACTATGTTTTCCGGACACGGCGATGGAGATTGTGCGCCGACCTTGCTCGCTCCAGCAAGCCGTTGCACACACCTGAAAACAAACTGCGAAAGGCACGAGGATTTGATACGTCCACTGCATGAAGACTTCCCTGCAAACCGCATACGTCAGGGCTCTGACTTCATAAGTTTTGTTGGGCTCAGATCAATATCGGTGTGTTTTACATCAAAGCGACGCCTGGCACCCAGAAGAAAGTTTCCTTGGTTGGTGATCATAGGAAAGACGGCAGCGCCGGTGGAGCATGGTGGACTGTCGTCTGAAGCTTCAAACTTGCTGGTTGTTGCTTTCTTTGATGCTGCCGCTGCTCTTGCTGCTGTTGCGTGTCTCCCTCAGTCTTACCTAAAGCGTATACCCGGCTCGGCCGCTCTCCGTGGGCTGGTCTGAGGTTTCGCATGACCGAGTGGTTCTCTCGGTTTCTGGACTGGCGCCCTTCTGCAGCTCTGCTTCGGTCTAGGTCCAGGTTCCAAGGCCATTGAATGACTTGCCCCTGTCTTCCCTGGCTCTGCAGCTTCTTATGGACATGTGGGCAGCAAACTTACGGTGTAATGCCCAAGGGACGTCTGTCTTCATGAAGGATCTCCAGGATCCCGAGCCCAACCTCAAGCATATCCAGGTACTCGTAGCATTTGGGGGTTTCCCAAAATTAGGGGTACCTTTTTGGGGGTCCCCGTAATAAGGATTATAGTATTTTGGGGTCTATAATAGGGTCCCCCTTTTTTGGGACAGTACCATTTTGTGAACTGGTGTAGACATGCCTCACCCATGGCTCAACCGTCGCCGTAGCTCGCAGGGTTCTCAGCGGGCAGTCGTGGTGCTGAGTTCCGCCCACTGTATGTTCTGCTCACTGGACGTCCGAACTTGTGCTTCTGGGTGCAAAGGCTTGCAACCATTGCAAGCGGAACGTTGGTGGTGGCTGTGGCTCTCGTTCGGCACTGAGGGATGTTTCGTGTGCTGCACTGCACCTCGAACTTAGGAGCACTGCACTCAAACAGCTTGAAGCTCCGTGCTTGCAGTGCGATTTGCGCTTTTCGGACAGAATGCTTGGCTCTTGTGGCCAAGGCTGGTCTACAGAGAGGCGGGCTGGTGTTGAAGACTTGCCCGCTCTCCACTATCTAACCGTTGCATAGCTGGTAGCAGTTTCGTGTGTGCAAGACAGAAGCTGCTTTGCTTTGAGGCTTCGTGTCCACCGGCATCCAGCAGTGGGCGTCTCGGGATGCGTCCGACGTATCGCCGCTCAACCATTGGGGTCCATCATTTCGTGCTGCGATCTGTTGCGGGAGCGACGAAGATCGCCCTCCCAGGTTCAAAAGGATGCGCTGCCCCCCCACCGCCTTCCCTAAAGTGCCTAAAGTTTCCTCAATGCGATATCCTGAACCTCAAACCGCGCTCGTAGTCACTCGAAGGCCTCTCCGGAGCTTGCCGACTCTGCAAGCATCCTCCCCGAAGGACGATTGGTCCTGCTTTTTGTTCCTAGGGTGGTTGGCGTTCTGGGGGGGTTTTCAGCATAGGTGATGGATTTTAGGCTGCTACGGTTTCGGAGTTGACGGGTTTGAGGCTTCGTTTTTGGGGTTTGTATTTCTGCCTCCCTTGTCGAAAGCCCTAGACCTCGTAGGCAAACCTGGTGCGGTGCGGAAAAGAGGGTTCAGATCCGAGTTCTAGCTGCAATCCGGTGCCAAACCGGACGTGTCCTTCTACTGCGACCGACAGACGCGGCTATACCAGCTACTTGTACAAAGTCATGTGTACGACCGACCGACCTACCTAGCTAGCTACCTCCCTGCATACCTTCCTGCGTGCCTGCCTCCCGCATGCCTTCCTTCCATCCATCCATGCACGAATGTATGCATACATACGCGACACACGCACAAACGGACACGAAGGCGTGCATGCACGTCATTTCGCAATGCCGTCTATCGAGTGTCAGGATTCTGAACGAAGTCTGGCCACGAAAGACGATGCCAAGATTGCCAAGGCAATGGCTAGCTGTTTGTGCCAACCTTGGAGGGCTGTCGGCTCATAGAGAACTTTCAGGGGAGGTTTATTGATGTCCTTCTTGTTCTTTTTTTCTGAGGCTCCCAGTGCCTGGCAGGTGAAAGAGCCTGGGGAGGTGGACCTGGAGCAAGTTGTCGCAGATGCGACTTGGACTGCCCTTTTGTGGAATCTGCCCTTGCCCGAAGAACCGAACCCCGGCTCGTGGTGCTCTTGCTGGCTCAGGCAGAAAATGCCGATGATGAGAGGCTAGCTCGCGAGCTGTCGGAGTATGACGACGTCGCCGACAGCCTGGAAACCCGGTGCATGGAATCCTCGGTCACCATGGTGCCCTTGCCACTCTTTCATTCGTGACTCGAGTCTTTCGCCAATGTGTCCAGGCATTGTCGCTGCCGCTGTCCGAGATGCCGAAACCAACAACCCTGAGGCCTTCCCCAAGAGTCCAAGATCCCCTGGCATTTCGATTTCGTGCGTTGCTTGTTGCCCGCAGGTGGAGATTGAACTGGCGCGAGCTTCTTGCCTGAGTTCAGCACGCGTTCTGTGGTGGAGTGGTGCTGGATCTTCTGATGCTCTGCCATACTTGGAGGATCATGGGACTTCGTAACTAGGGTTGTACATAAGGTAATTATAATGATAACCCAATTACTATAATTATAACCCCAATTACTATAATTATAACCCGAATTAGGGTACTTATAACCTTACTTACTAAGTCCCATGATCCTCCAAGTAAGCCCTAGATCCCGAGCTAGGGATGCTGCAGGCGAAGCGGCAGCAGGAGATCGCACAGGCTCTTGTAGATTTGGGTAGTTGTCAAAATTATGGTCCCTTTTGGGGTACCCTAAATAATAGGTGCCGTATTATAATAAGGACCCAAAAAGGGACCATAATTTTGACAACCACCCATTTGCCACGCATTTTACCCCTGAAGACCGGACTTTCTGAGCAGGCAGTGGTCATTCCCTCGGGCTCTACACTCAGATGTCAGTTTTTTTTTTTGTTTTTGGGGTTTTGCGGCGCTTGGAAGTGGTGGAGGTCCCGTTTACGACGTGCTCTCTTTAGTGGACAAGCTCTGAGCTGAGTCTGTCGACGAAGTGAAGTTCCTGAGCCACGTGATCCTTCAACGGCCTTAACCTTAACAATCAGAATAGGGTTTTGGGGCCCATTATACTATAATTATAATTAGGAAGCCCCAACATAGTATTGGTAATTATTTACGCGCGCCCATGACCATGTCCTGAGGTACGGGGGGACCTCGGAGGTGTATGAGAACCACAAAGTCGCTGCGCAGGACCGAGCTCCTTTCGTCGGGTCCCTGAATATGGGAGTTTCCGAAAATTAGGGGTACCTTGTTTTGGGGTCCTTATAATAAGGATCCTACTATTTAGGGTACTATATTAGGGTCCCCTATTTTCGGAAACCCCCATATCGGACGCTCAACTCCAAAAGAGCCCTAGGCCCGAAACCCGAAAGCAATGTAAGCGAATTTTAAATAGCCGCTGGTCTTCCAAATAGCCACTGGTGATGGTCGAAATAAAAAGCATAACATAACAAAGACAGGGCACACGTTTCACATCATTTCACCATCGGTCGCATGTAGAGGGGCCTGGTGTTTGAGCAACGCCATGCAAGAAGCACGGTAAATCGAAGAAAGACCATACTTTCATCAGTAGGTGTACCAGGAGTTGTCCTATGCTCTTCCATGAAGAATCCCACCTTTTGCCACTGTTTGCCTAGGTCCCAGGTTGATCTAAGCTTCGGGATTTGTTGTTTGTGTTTGGTTTTCATCCTGACACTTTCGATTGTGTGGCTCGATAGTGTTATTACACTGAGGTTGATATTCTCGTTGTTGTTTCGTTCTATGATCCTCCTCTCAATAAGTCCATCAAACTGAAGCAGTGTCATGCTGCCCCAAACCGTCGCGCTCCTGTGGAGGCAGGCTACTTCCAGCAGCTCCCGCAGCTCAGGACTCGTCTGGTGTGAGCTTCGTGGAGCTTCGGAAGCTCCAGGGAACACCCAGCAGAGATGTTATTACGAGGTGAAATACTGGGAAACAGGACCTCTTGCTACTCTTCCTGTTGCTGCGGCTGCTACTACTGCTGCGACTGGCAGTGCCGTTCCGGAAAGCTGTAGTCATAGTAGCCGGGCATATTCCCACGCCCGTGACGAGTCGTATTTGCATCGGTGGTATTGTCATGGCCACAATTGCGACTAACAGAATCCCTACTGTACCAGACTCTGTTTCGGAACTGCACATGTCTTCGAGGGCCATGCTTGCAGCACTGAAAGAGCCGTTGTGGAACCCCTTCGAAACCCTTTTGGATCCCCCCTCGCTTCGCTTGGCAGGACGTTTCTTTTCGATGAGCCGGCGTGTTTGTAACGGTTCTGCAAGTGCTGCGTGCAACTCCGGATGCAGTTGGAATCGTGAAACCAGGAGATTGCCGTCCTTTCTAAACCTACACACTCTATCTCTATCAACCCCTACGCCTAGGAGCCTCATGAAACCTGACAACAGCATGACAACCATCTGAGAAGCCTATGAGAGCTCTCGGAGAACCCTTCAGGAACTCGACAAGCTCTGCTAGAAAAAGAGATCCCCCGGCAAGTTGGGCTTAACCTGTGACCTCAAACTCCACACGCTCAGCACGAAGGTTTAGGGTTTGGGGTTTTTGGGTTGGGGTTTCGAGTTTTCCAGCGGTTGTGGTTATCTATCATCGAACTCTGCGTCCAGTTACCTCGCTGACCCTTCAAGGCGTTCGCACGCCAGGATTTCGTGGATGCCCATCGGCAGCAGGCTGACCAAAGCTTCGTGGAGGCCGGGCAGGGAGTTCTTCGGGCTTGGGCGGCGAGTTTCCGTCAGTAAGTATCACATGCAGGTGCAGGGGGCTTGGCAACTAGTGTTGTGACTCCCTTAATTGGGGCTCTACTGCTGACCACGTCCCGTGATCCTCCAATGGTTGCAGAGATCGGGGGCGCATTCTGCAGCCCGGTTTCCACCATTATTTGTTCCCCACACCCTAAACCGTAAACCCCAAACCCTAAAGCCTTGCCCGACCTGGCCCTGAGCCCTATTTCCACGAAGCCTCAAACCCCCAAATCTCCAAAACCCAAAACCCGAAGCACCCCACCCCCGCAGGCGCCCCAAAGTCCGAAACGCTCGAACCCTTGAGCTGGGCAGGGGGGGGGCTTCTAATACTTGGAGGATCATGGGACTTAGTAACTAGGGTCATAAATAAGGTAATTGTAACTATAACCCCAATTAGGGTACTTATAACCTTACTTACAAAGTCCCATGATCCGCCAAGTAAGTGAAGTTTCCCGGCATCAGGGCTTGTAGGTGCTTACCGGGGTTTAGGGGCCCCTATCCTGTAGTGAGGGTTGCATAAGGGCTGTTTTTAGGGATTTGAGGGGCTTCACGAGTTGAGGGGTTGAGGGCGCTGCGGTTGCAAGTTTACTGTAGGAGGTTGGGGTTGTTGCAGCTTGGGATGTTCAGGTTTGGGGGTGAAGGTGGACGAGGAGCGGCAGTTCAAGGAGCGAAAAAAGGCCTAAACCCTAAACCTTAAACCCCAAACCCTATACCCTAAACCCTAAACCCTAGACCCTAAACCCTAAACCCTAAACCCTAAACCCTAAAACCGTAAGCCCTAAAATCTTAATGTTCAACTCTAGATCCTCAAGTTCCAGAGCCCAAAGCCCTAGGCCTAAGCCCGAAGCCTAAACCCTCTGCGAGAGTTCAGCGGCTTTGTTTCGAAAAAATGCTTGGACCTCTTCTCTGCAGGGGCTCATGGGTGTTTAGGGTTTAGGGGTTTAGGGTTTAGGGTTTAGGGCTTCGGTTTAGGGTGTTTCGTCTGGTGGTTTCATAGGGGTTTGCAGGAGCTTAGCCGGAGAACAGTTCCGTGACATGCTCCAGCCCCGAGCCTCTCAAACCCTGCACCCGAAGCGTTTAGGGTCCAGGGCCTCCAGGGTTTGGGGTCTAGCGATGTCTAGCTTTTACATGCCATGAACCATACACTAGCTTCAAGCTCATGCGGTCAGTTCGAGCACGCGACGGGCTCCAAGTTGGTCCTCGTTGGTGCAGAGCCCCAGATTGCATCGGGGAGTGTTTGGTGATTTCGGAGCTGGTGGGCGCCGAGTGCTTCTAGGTCCTCGGTGTGGCTCTGGTTGACATGCACTAACAGCTTGCAGCCTGGCACCAGGAGACGAGACCTAACATATGGTCACAAGGATGATGCAGCTGCAAGTTTTGTCGCTCATGCTTTGTCACACGCGTGACAGTATTCGTGCTCGCCAAAAGGGCAGTGAAAGTCAACTGCAGGCACCAATCACATCTCAAGGAACTCGACGGAGTTCGCGCGACAGACTGTCTTGAAAGAGAGGCTCGTAACTTGGGTGCTTGGGCAGCGTGGTTTCGGAGAATAGGGCTTTCGCTGATATCCTGGAGCTAGAATCCGAATCATCACGCTCTATCCTCCGAAGCCCGAAGCCCGCAATCAGCATGTCGCAGGTAGGTTGGGAACGGGCCCAGAGAGCAGGTATCTTCCTTATGAAGGGGCATCGGGCGCTCTAGAGGCCGCCTGCCAGTTGAGGGTTTCGGCCCTAAGCCCCGAACCATTGCGCCTCCTCCAGAGAAGCGGGAGCAGGTGGACTCCATCACCACAAGTTCCTGCAAAGAGGGGTCGGGAGGTTTTCATGACCACGCCGTCAGAAAAGAGGCCCTCAAGCCTATCGGTGACCTGATCTCGGGCATTTGTCCGGGACGTGGGTGGCTGTTTTTCGGAACGGGACCAACGTCGCTTGTCACCGCAAACCTGAACCCTACGCCGTTGGGGGATCACATCCTCTTCTTGTCCCCGAATGCACCATCCTGTTTCCGAGCCGCAGATGTCCTTCAAGAGGGGCATCATGAAATTCGGTCAGAACCTAAAGAGCTGGAGATCACTGAGGTCACCACATCACACCATGATATCATGCGGCACGCTTGTAGCACCAGCCTGTAGACGAACAGATAAGAACCCACAAGACCGGGACTTCTCTGGAAGTGCACCGCCACACTGGAAAGGGGAGATGTCTACTTGGAGGATCATGGGACTTAGTAAGTAAGGTTATAAGTACCCTAATTGGGGTTATAATTATAGTTACCTTGATTATAACCCTAGTTACTAAGTCCCATGATCCTCCAAGTATCTTGCTTTGTCACGAAGCAATGCCTTGCATGGCACCTCAAACGCGTCGTGCTTCACACGTTCAAAAAACGGAAGCCTGGAGCATCAAGCAGAGTGCGGCGCACGCCCGAAAAAGGGCCAGGCAACTCTTTCCGAATTGGCACCAAGCGGCTCATGAAGAGGGATGCGGGACAACATCCAAAGGTCCCCACAACCTACAACATTGTGTTTTGCAGAAGTTCGGGGAACTGTGACCAGCAAAGTCCTACAGAAACTGCACGGTAGGTCCCGAACCGTACACCCCAAAAGGCCCTCGACCCCTGAACGCCGAACCTTGGGGCTTCCCCACGCCGGCGCAAGCGGAAGCTATCCAGCATACCCGAAGGCAGAATCTCTGAGTGATCTCAGCTACTGCAGCGTGTCGCGTCACCTCGCAACTCTGGTAGGCCATGCAGGAAGCCCCAAGCCCTATAACCCTAACACTCTCCATCCTCAAGCCCTTAACGCTCTGAAGCCCCAAACTACTGGAACCATCTGGGGGTTTCTGAAAATAGGGGACCCTAATATGGTACCCTAAATAATAGGATCCTTATTATAAGGACCCCAAAATAATGTACCCCTTACCATCTGGAACCTAAGTCCCCGGCCGTTACCGTCAGAGCTCAAAGCTCGCAGGCCCGAGTGCTTGGTCATTGAGAGACGCCTGGGCGACGACAGCTCCGATCTTGGCTCCCCTACTTGGAGGGTCATGGGACTTAGTAAGTAAAGGTTTAGGGTTCAGGGTTTAGGGTTTAGGGTTTAGGGTTTAGGGACTTAGTAAGTAAGGTTATACTTACCCTAATTGGGGTTATAATTATAGTACAGTTACCTTATTTATAACCCTAGTTACTAAGTCCCATGATCCTCCAAGTAAACCAGGTTTAAAGGGAAGAGCTCGGTTGTTGGGGTGGTTTGGCTAGGTAGTATTATTAGTTCTGAACCCTACTTTTGGCTCTCTTGAAAGGGACCTTATTGAGAGGGTCTCTATCCCCAAGGGTCCCCCTAATCCTAGCTCCCATTGGCGTTTGAGGTTGACAATAGAGTCTTAGGGTTTGGGGTTTAGGATTGCGAACGTGTGGTGTGCAAAAACATGCAACAACCCAGGCCCCATGACAGTCCCTTCTGCTAGGATTTGTATGACTTATTTGGTTTTTGAGTTTCAAGGTTTTAGGTCTTTGGATTTTTGGCAATAGTCGTCAGGGTAGCATTACTAGCGGTAAACTTCGACTGTGACAGCATTCGACAACTCAGTGCTAGTGGCCATCATCCTCTCACAGTACTAGTATTGATAATCGAAGGAGGGGGGAAACCAAAGACAGCCTATACCCTAAGCCGTAGTAGATCTGAGAGATCAGAAGAAACCCTCAAAGGTTTGCAACGCCTGACAGTCCCGGAGCGGGAGCTTCAGGACGAGTCGCTTTGGGTCTAATGAGCGATTGAGACAGCCGTACTGGTCACGTTTATCAGAATGGGAATGAGGCTGAGGGTAGTGACTGGTAGTGACAGTGGTAGTGATGGTGCCAATTACAAGTGTTACAAGTACAGTCTGTAGTGGCAGGCAACCATGAAGGTGAGACAGATTGTGGCACGGGGCATGCGGCGGTGCACCGCGGCGACGCCAATGATCACGACATTGTTAGGTGTACGTAGTCTTGGCAGCATGAGAACCACAACTAGACTGACAATCATTTTGATACGACGTGAGAACTGCGTCCTGGGCTGGGACATCAACGAGGCAGAGCAAGCAGCAATGCATCATGTGTTGCATTTTGGCACGTGGCTCTAAAACCCATCAGGAGAAATAGAGATCAGGAGCCAAGTTAATGCTTGGTTGCAAGGCCGTCGATGAGCTATTGGTCAACCCTGGAATTGCGGGTAATGAGGGACCCTAACATACCCTGACATAGCGCTCATAGTAATAGGGTCCTCAGTTTCAGGACATCTCATTTATGTTTTTTTCGGAACCCCCACGTCGGAGAGGAGAAGCTGATGGCGAAGCCTCCTGCTGAGTTCCTGCTGATGCCTCAGTTATTGTTGGCCTAAACTCAAAAATCCCACATGTACCGCCGGACCCAGAGATAGGGGTTCAGGATTGCCTAGGAGTTAAGGCTAAGGGGGTTCAGGATGTAGGATTTTGGGGGGTGGAGGTGTGGCCGGAACCATTCTTGACTCCGGTTTGCGTCTTCTGTGAGGCTTCGTGTTTGGGCCTTTTGGCTTTCCCAAACTCCGAGGGCTCAAACCCTTGGTCGAGAGTGGCGGGCCTGTTGGGGCTCTGCCACTGGCCGACTCTCCTGAACCTGGGAGCCAGTACAGACGCTATCGTTGTAGTAGCAGCTGCAGTCGCAGCAGCGGCAGCAGCAGTAGCAGGAGTATCAGTGGACACAAAGCAAACCAGCAGAGTGTGCTTGAACATAGACACCACGTCAGGTTTTTCAATCATAGCCTCTCTGAGCGAAGGTCCAGCGACACAGAAGTCGATCGGGCGAGGAAGTTCCAAACCGACCGCATGTGGCTAGAGGCGCGAGTCCTCTTGTCGAGTTGCAGCATGAGTATTGCGGTGGCGGTGGTGGTGGTGCCGGTTCTTTCGGTGAAGACATCGTGATCATGTAGATGCAAGGGCTTGCTGATCTTGACCAATAGAGCCGAAATTTCGATGTTCATTGCTACCGTGCCAGTTTTGTGGGTTTCGGATTTGCGATACTCGCAGCCATTCCCTGACTTGCGAGGCCAGCCCAGGCTGGCGCGACATCGGCGGCGAAGCGGCTGGGTGCCACGAGTTTGGTGCTGCCGTGGAGGTGCTGCAGTTCTTTAGGAGCGTTCCTCAAGCACCGCTCCTAAAGCCTTGAAACTGCGAGATTGAGAACCAGAATTCGAGCAGGAATTATGGTCAGTCGCAGCATGGAAGCCACTCTTCACGGGTCACATAGACAAGGCAGTATCAGCGTGGTGTCGCCCGGCCTTGTTGC
This sequence comes from Symbiodinium sp. CCMP2456, assembly GCA_905221635.1. Classification (NCBI taxonomy): domain Eukaryota; class Dinophyceae; order Suessiales; family Symbiodiniaceae; genus Symbiodinium; species Symbiodinium sp. CCMP2456. The sequence continues at coordinate 181,142 of CAJNDV010011780.1, forward strand.
TTCCAGGCTTTCGCGCAGCTTCGCAAAGAAGGCCGGGTCTCATCTTGCCGTCGGTTTCGATCCTTGCAAGGCTGAACTTGAGCAGCAGTAGCACTGTCGCAAGACGACAGGCAGCAGCAGCAGTAGTACTTGGGGGATCATGGGACTTAGTAACTAGGGTTATAAATAAGGTAACTATCATTATAGCCCCAATCAGGGTACTTATAACCTTACTTACTAAGTCCCATGATACTCCAAGTAGTCATGGCAGAGTGCTTGTTGTCGATTAGTTCTTGGTCAGGCACGGACGGCATGGGCCCACGTGGGGGTACCCTGTGCTTCGGAGACTCGGACCTGCGACCGCTCTATAAGAGGCCTTGGCCCGGAGGTTTAGAGCCCAGGGCGTTCAGATCGAAGAGTTTGGAGTTTAATTTGGTTCGGGATTTCGCAGGGAAGTTCTTCATGTCGCTTTATTTGTTTTAGAACCTCACCACCCCGCCGCCGCCCTGACGCCTAAAGACCCGAAGCCACACAACCCCAAGCCACTGAACCTGAAAACCACCCTAAACCCTAAACCCTACTGTAAATCCTAAACCCTAAACCTTAAACCCTAAACCCTAAACCTTAAAGATCCTAAAGCCCTGAACCCTAAATCGTAAAGATCCAAAAGCCCTACGCCGACAGCCCTAAGCCCTGAACTCTCGAGCCCAACACCTCATGGAACAGGCTGTGAGCCCAAGCCGCGGAAACCCAACCAGGCAACCCTTCTAAAACTGTGCGAAGCGATTTATATAGTTTATGCCTTAAGCCCTAAACCTTCAACCCTAAACCCTAAACTCTAAACCCTAAACCCTAAACCCCAAAACCCTAAACCCTAAACCCGACAAACTCTCGGAGAACCCCCCTCCCCCCCTCTGATGGCGGCTCTTTTCTTGGGCAGGGCGGAGGATGCCGGGCTGCCGCCCAGTTTGAACGATCTCGGGTGGGGAGCCTCGGGGCCGGTTTAGGGTTTTGGGTTCAGGGTTCAGGGTTTTAGGGTTGAGGGTTCAGGGTTTTAGGGTTTAGGGTTCAGGGTTTTGGTTTTATGGCTTGGTTGTGGGGCTTTGAGGTTTCCGAGCGCAAAGTTGCAGGATTTGGGAGTTCAAGAGCTTCTGGATCTCAG